>LPNX011222525.1:25472-38171 GCA_001517045.1 Pseudotsuga menziesii
TTTCACTAATGCTCATTCCACATTCCAGGCCTTGATGAATAAAATATTCCGACCCTATTTGCGGAAATTCATTCTGGTATTTTTTGATGATATCCTCATCTACAGTAAAACATGGGCTGAACATCTCCAGCATCTGGCTCTTGTAATGCAACTTTTCTCTGATCATCATCTCCATGCCAAAAATTCTAAATGTGTTTTTGTCCAAAATGAAATTGAGTATCTCGGGCACATTATCTTAGCACAAGAGGTTCATGTGGATCCTGCCAAAATCACCGCCATGAACAATTCGTCGCCTCCTAAGACACTCAAGAGCCTTCATGGTTTTTTGGGGTTGACTGGATACTACCACAAGTTTGTCAAGGATTATGGGAAGGTTGTAGCTCCATTAACTGCTCTGTTGAAAAAGGATGCCTTTACATGGACACATGTTATTGAGTGTGCATTTGAAAAGCTGAAACAAGCTATGTGTACTACACCTGTTCTAGCTATGCCCGATTTTTCCAAGCCCTTCACTATTGAGAGTGATGCTTGCGGCAATGGACTTGGTGTTGTTATCCTTCAAGATGAACACCCCATTTTGTTCACCAGCAAAGCCCTTTCCGGTAAGAATTTAGCTGCCTCTACATATGAGAAGGAAACGATGGCTATTTTGCATGCATTACAAAGGTGGCGACCCTACCTCTTAGGGAATCATTTCTACATCAAGACTGATCACCAGAGTCTGAAATATTTCTTAGAACAGCGTGTATCCTCCCTAGAACAACAGAAATGGGTTATCAAACTCATGGGTTATGACTATGAGATCACTTATAAGAAGGGTAAGGACAATATTGTGGCGGATGCCCTTTCTTGCACATTTGATGACCAAGGTTCTCTTTCTGCTATTTCTATGCCTGTTCCAAATTGGTTGCAATTGGTTCAACAGGGTTATGTCAATGACTCTTCATTATCTCAAATCATCCAACGCTTGGACAAAAACCCTTCTGCTGTCCCACATTATTCTTGGGATGGTGCTTCACTGAGATACAAGGGTCGTCTGGTGCTTCCCCAGAACACAGCTCTTCAACATCCTATCTTCTATGAACTCCATGCTTCTCCGTCAGCTGGGCACTTTGGTTTTCTCAAAACGTATGAACGGGAATGGCGCAACTTCTTTTGGCAGGGTATGAAAAGGAAAATTCAATAGATGGTGGCTGAATGTGATACCTGCTAGTGCAATAAGGGTGAAACAACACCCCTTCCGGGATTGCTCGAACCCTTGCCCATACCTACCCGGATATGGACAGATATTTCTATGGATTTCATTGAAGGGATCCCTAAATCTGGAGGGAAGACTGTGATTTTGGTTTTGGTTGATCACCTCTCCAAATATAGTCACTTTTGTGCTCTCAGCCATCCCTATATAGCCTCCTCCGTTGCTCAAATTTTCCTGAACCAGATCTTTCATCTTCATGGAATGCCTTCTTCCATTGGCTCAGATCGTGATGCGACTTTAACTAGTCATTTTTGGACAGAACTCTTTCACCACACTGGCACCAAACTGAAGATGAGTTCCGGTTATCACGCATAAACGGATGGTCAGACTGAAATTATCAATAAATGCTTGGAAACTTATCTTCGTTGCTTCTCCTCTGAGAAACAACATCAGTGGGAAAAGTGGCTCCCTCTCGCTGAATGGTGGTACAATACCTACCATACTGCCTCTAAAATGACTCCATATGAAGCAGTTTATGGTCAGGAACCACCAGTTATTCTTCCTTACACCCCCAGTTATTCTTCCTTACACCCCCAGCAGTTCTCCAGTTCAGGCAGTTGACGCGGTCCTTCGAAACCGTGATGAGGTTCTTCGCATTTTGTGCGAAAATCTTCACATGGCAAGAAATCGCATGAAGCAACAAGCTGATCAGCACCATTCTGAGCGCACTTTTGAAGCCAGTGATATGGTTTTTCTTCGTCTCCAGCCTTACAAGCAATCCTCACTAAAACTCAAAGGGTGTCATAAGCTCACTCCAAAGTTCTATGGGCCATATAGGATTCTTCAGAAGATTGGGTCGGTTGCTTATAAATTGGAACTTCCACCTTCTTCCCACATTCATCCAGTATTTCATGTCTCTTGTCTGAAGAAAGTTATTGGCACCAACATCAAAGGCCAAACTATTTTACCAGAACTGGATAATGAAGGATCCATCTTTTTGGAGCCAGAGGCTGTCCTCAATAAGCGCACTCATCAGCTTCGCTCTCGCTCTATCACAGAGGTCTTAATTCAATGGCACGGAATGCAGCCTGAGGATGCTACGTGGGAACCACTCCTTCAGATTCAGCGACAATTTCCACATCTAAAGCTTTGAGGACAAAGCTTTTTCTAAGGGGGTGGGGATGTTAGGAACGCATGTCAATCCTTCTATTTACCGTGTTAGTATATTGTTGTTGAACACATATGCTTTGTAAGTCATCCCATAGTAATTTTTAATCCATATTTTGTGTTATTGTTGTTGGGCGCATATGCTTTGTAAACCGCCTGTAGTATTTGTTGATCCATAGTTTATATTGGCCCATGGTTTTGATCCATAGTATTGGCGCCTATTTTTATTATATAAGTGTGTGTTGAGGCCAAGGAAGGCACCGTGAATTTATTTTGTATTGAGCTTGCTCAAAAGAGGTTGCCCCCTCGAAGTGGCCTGCGATTAATATAAAAGTGATTTTGAGTTCTGCTGCTATATCATGTATTTTGATTAATTATTTGCTGCAGGGTCCTCACATTCTTAAAGCAGCAGACTTCACTTTGATCGTAGGACATTTATACAAGTTATGTCCAAATGAAGTCCTGCGTAGATGCGTGATTCCGCACGAGAAAGAGGCCATTATCAGAGAAGCACATTCAGGTACCGCAGGAGGTCATTTCACAGGAAAGCCAACTGCTCAGAAAATTCTAGCTACAGGATTATGGTGGCCTACTTTACATAAAGACACTAAGGATTTTTGCAGATGCTGCAATATCTTCCAGAGGGTAGGAAAACCTTCACGGAGAGATGAAATGCCGTTGCGACCATAGATTACGCTGTTGGCATTTGACAAGTGGGCTGTAAATTTTGTGGGTCCTATCAACCCACTAGGGAAATGAACTGGTGCAAGATACATCATCACAGGAATAGAATACCTCACCAGGTGGGAAGAGGCCAAAGAAGTAATGAATTGTGATGCTGCTACAGCTACACAGTTCATTTTTGAAAACATCATAAGTAGATTTGGATGTCCAGCAATTTTGATGAGTGATCAAGGCACACACTTTCTGAATCGCACTATTCAGGCCTTGACGAAGGAATTTCAAATACAACACCATAAGAGCACTCGCTACCACCCACAAGCTAATGGTACGGTGGAGGATTTTAACAAGATTCTAGAAAATGCTCTTACTAAGATCTGTAACAACCAAAGAGATGATTGGGACCTCAGAGTTAATGATGTATTATGGGATTATAGAACTACATGCAAGAAACTTACAGGACACACACCTTTCAGGTTGGTGTATGGACAAGAGGTTGTTATGCCTATGGAATATATTATTCCCAATTTAAGAATTGCTCAAATTACCGAGATGGATGATATAGATACGATGAATGAAAGACTAGCACAGTTGCTTGTCTTAGAGGAAGACAGATTCATCGCAGGATTTCATCAAAAAATGCAGAAGGCACGAGAAAAATCTTGGCATGACAGGCACATCAAGAGCAATATTTTTCAGATAGGAGACCTAGTGCTCCTTTATGACAGCAATTTTGTTAAGTTTCCATGGAAGTTCAAGACACATTGGTTGGGGCCATATCAGATTCAACAAGTCACAAAAGGAGGTGCTGTTCAGCTCAGTAAACTGAACGGGGAACTTGTTCCTACTTTGATTAATGGCAGTAGGCTTAAGCTTTACAATGATAGCCACTCTACCTCCAAACCCTAACTCAGAGAACTAGGAGGTGCAGATGTCTAGTGTAGTTGAAAGGAGGCATTGCACCTATAACTAGTCTACGCTGAAGAAAAAAAAAAGGTTTATTTTGCGCAAGTCATAGGATGCTTGCGGAGTTTTTAACGTTGTGGAATTTCACACCAACATTTTGGTTCAGGACGATGCAGTGTGAAATCATAGCGAGGTGATGTTCCTCATGCCACGTAGATGATTATGAAAAGGGAAATAGGGCCAGTCACTTCACCTTCTGACAAGCAATTAATATAGATATGACAGGTATACGTTTCCCTAGATTTGGAAATAGTACAGTGATTGTCCTAGATTTGGTAAATCTTGGTTGAGATTGCTGGTGCCTGCACACAATTTTCGAGGGAAATTTGATCATATTTTCAGTACTTAATGAGGATCGGTATGACGGGTGTTGTCTTATCCATGCAATAAATGCTGCCAATGAGTCCAACTTAAGTGACCGTTGCTTCAGAGATTATCGCCTTCATTATAAATACATAGATCATTCAAACAGAAGGGTTACTTTTGCGATTTCTGAGAGTTATAGAGCAATTTTTAGAGTTTTCCCTGTGCAGAGATACTTCAGTTACAGAGTGTTAGTTTCCCTATTTTTGCAGCCATTGCTAGTCCAGAGTATTACACCAGGTGGTTTATGTCTAAGCAAGAACCTTTAGAAGACTTTGTGTGATGATTCCAGCGTGGTGGCCTCGAGTCTACTATGACGACGTCGCCCAAGGTTGTGAAATTAGGTGCACCACAGGTCAGACAGACGCCAAGGATGAGGATTCAAGCTCAAATAGTAGAAGAGTCCAGCCCAGATCAAGAAGAAGAAGTTCATATGGAAACAGTATACATTGTGCTGTGAGTCGAGGATGCACCAAAGGTAACCATTCCCAAGGGTGCTAAGTTTCCTATTCCGCTACCGCCGCTTGATCCTCACGTAAAGGAAGAGGGAGAACTATTAGGATATGCCCATGTTCTCAAATTTATAGAATATAACCTTGGAGACAATAAGACATATCCTCAGTTTCAGACGGATCAGTATCTTAAGGTTTAGAGGAACCCGAGGACCGGTGCAAATAAGTTTGTTCCTATGGAACATGTCCAAATTCTTGAGCAGTCAGGCTTGCTCAATTTGTTGAGAATACCACATTTTGGATGAGGTGCAGAGGTTAATGCCGTGGTGCGTGTGATACTTTACTATGTACATGGAGGTTACCTATGGCTGGGTAATAGGGTTGATCTAAATGTAGATTTGATACACCGCATCACTGGGCTGTCCAAGAGCGGTAAGGACCCTCAAACGCATATATCAGGGAAGACCAAGGATAACAAGCTACCAGCGCTTCTCGTTAACAATTATAAGCTACAGAGATGAGGTTGGGATTATGACCTCACAGCATTAGCAGATGATACACTCAGATTTACAACCAGTCTGCTTGCAGGCAGACTGTTAACCAAGGTTCACCAAAAAGAAGTCACAGGATCAGTAATTCACCTTGCCATACAAGTCACAGAAGGTGAACAATTTAATTGGTGTTTGTTTTTATTAAATATTTTTCTTCAATATTATTTGGCAGTGTAGGACGAGCCAAACCACCCCTTCAATTTCTTGTGGCTGCTTATATTATGTGCATTCGTCAGGTGGAGAGAGCTACCCCATACCTAGTTTCTACAACTACGAGGCAGAGAGTGCAGAGGCGCACGCTATGCAAATTTATGGGAGAGAAATAGCCCAGCCAAGAAAAAGATCAATATGATAGTATTCTATGAATACTATAAGCTATTGAAGCGAGTCATCCAAGAGACATCGCAGATCAACACAGAGACTGTTGACATGTTTCACAATCAGTTTGATTTCATTGCGGACAGCCATACAATCTATCTGAGGCCAAAAGGGTTTAGAATGGATAAATGGGCTACTGGATTGTTCAGGATGACAGTGCAGGATGTATAATATGTCATGAAAGACTTTAATGAAGAGTGGACAAAGGCATTAGAAGATGCCGCAGCAGGAAATGTACCAACAGAAACTGCACTGATAGACCCATCAGACAAAGGAAAGATGCAATAGAAGTGCCACCACTGGCACAGAAGAGGAAAAAATTCAAAGCCTCAAAGCCAACTACAGAGACTGCACTAAAAGAGGATGACTATGAGCTCATTGCAGTGAGATTGCAGGAGGCGATGCAGGACTCATTTTAGGTGATGCAAACATCGTATGACAAGCTGCAAAGCATGATAGATAAGCAGCTTCTAGAGTTGAAGGCACTAACTGAGAAGACTTCCACGATGCAGATTCCGCCAGTCAAGGCGACAGCAGGAGAAATCTCAACACAATCAATTTTCCATGAGGAAGTCTTTGCAAAGGATCGCATCAATACAGTGATGATATAGCTAGGGAGCATCTGATTCCTTGCATCGATGATTGATGTGCATATACATGTTAGACAACCTATCAAGGTTAATCTGGCACAATTCTCCATTGATCAACTACAGATGATCCAGTAGCAGATAGCCGCAGAGCTCAGGGATAGAGAGCTCGCGACTTATAAACAGAACCCCAACTGAGACAACAGAATGCAGAGCTCACCGCACGCTTTCAGACAAAGGTGGAGGAGTTGAAATAATATGAAGAAAGAAAACAGGATCTAAGTCAGGTCCTACAGAACATCGCATTGGAGTTACCTCAGTGTAACATAGAGTTTGCCTTGCCTCTAACGCAGAAAGTAAGAAGAATTGCAGATAGAGCAAAGGATTTGGAAGACATAATGGTCAAGATGGAGGAAGGCCACAAGGCACAGATTGCTAAGCTTGAGGCTCGAGCACCAGGCACACCTGAAGCAGACAAGGAAGCAAGGGCACAGGCATTTAGACTCACTTCAATGCAGATGAAGTGTCGCATAGATGATGCACAGTCATTGTTAGCTGATGCGATGACGACATGGTCGGAGCTAGAAGAGCTCCCAAATAGATTGGAGTTGTAGAAGAGCATCCAAAAGATAGAGAATGCAAAAGAAACAATGAAGGAAGAAGTCAAGAGCTTAGGAGCTCTTGCAAATATGAAGAAGACGATGGATATGAACTGTTTGCAATAGGAAGCGCAACGGTTGTGAGAAAAAGAGATACAATTCAATCACCTACTTCAACCATATCAAGAACAAATCACAGAGCTGGTCGATGCGGTTGAGTAGAAGGTCAAGGTGTTCACTACAAGTAAGAATGAAATTGATGACGTAGAATACCCCATGATTACTCAAGTTATGCTTGAAGCGGCACAGGACTATGTCGAAGCTATGGATAAAGATTTCACAGGACTCAGGCAGAGATTCGAAAGGACTTCACAGGAAGCCAAGAAGAAGCTACAGTAAGAGAAGCTAGCTGTTAGTGGCTTAAGGATGAGCCACAAGTAAGTATTAGGGGACTGTTGGAGCAGGGCCCTACAGCTACAGGAAAAGCTACTATATCGGAACAAGAAAGTCAAAGGAAACAGTACCTGAAGCGGCTAAGAAGAGAGCTCAACCACTGCATTCAAGGCAGCGACGATGACAGGAGGGCTCAGCTACCCTCATAAATGGAAAAGGAGCAATGAGCTGAGGTATTAAAGACAAAGGACATAAGGGGAGCAACCAAGGAAGCGGCACCCATACCAGAGATCAGCGCCAGAAATCATGGAAGACTGCAGAAAGCTGTAGTGTGACCAGTAAGTGGTAGTTCAAAGTACAAATAGGTCGACTGTCACAGTTAGGGTTTTTGGGTTACTGTTGGGATAGGCCCACAGTTTTGTATCATGGTGAGACCTTCGGGCCACCTATTTAAGCATGTATTTTGTATTATGAAAGGTTAGCTAGTAGACATTCAGACAGTTAGACAATTAGCTAGTTGTTCAGTCAACTAGACAGTCAGTTTGTTAGCTAGAAAGAGTCGAGCTCTGGTTCTGTTGTTAAATCTATAGTTATCTTACTATAACTAGTAGCCGGCTCCCTGAGCATTAATGTAACAATATGCAGGGATTGAGAGAGAGAGAGAGAGGAAGAGTATATTGTAAGAAGAAAGCATTATAGGAAGAGAAGAGATCTAGGAGAGAAGGGATCCCAGCTGTGTGCGTGGAGTTTCCCAGAAGATCTTAAGCTGCATAAGAGGTTGCAGCGGAACTGTGTACTCTCTCAAGATATAATAAAACACAGTTCCCATGGACGTAGCTTCCTCCCTGGAAGTGAACCACGTAAAATCCGTGTGTTGTGCGACTGTTTCATGTGATTGTGCTATACTTATTTTCTATTTGTTATTCGTCACATGAATGTTGCTTATCATTTAATGGATGTATGCATGCTATCCTTCAGTTTACAGTAATAGTGAAGGTTAAATGCGAGTTGAATTTGTTGAGTATTATGTATATGAGTTTATCAGTGCTTGATTGACAATAGCTAACAGTTATAGTGTTAAGCGACTTCTGTATATGACCTCAGCGAGTAGAGCGTAATTGATGTTAAGCATGCTAGACTATAGAAGCTTAAGTGAAGTTGTTTAACATCCCGGTGAAGGTTAACTGAGATATTATACCCAAAGAGAAAGCCTCTGGACCTTGAGAGTTGATGAGCATATTAAGTCTTATGGTAGGAAATATCGCAGCGTAGAAAGGCGATATCGCACTGTCGGGGGAGCTGCGATGTGAGATATCATAGGTTAAGAGTTGAGTTAGTTTTTAATCATATAAGCTAGCATTATGATCTTAGGATCTTTTCATTGAGAGAACAACAAGCACAACAATAAAACATAAGCACATGACAAGAGACACAAAGAGTTTTCCTCGGGGAAACCATAAAGGAGAAAACCCCATAACTTCCTCAGAGATAGAATCAGCACCCAAATAGTAAAATCCCCAAAACAGTAAGATGCACTCCCGACAGCAGTAGTCTTCTTCTTGTCTAGTCCCAGTTTATTTCCTTCCTCACTAATGCACCACACTTGAGTGAGTGAGTGATGTGTGTTGCAAGTGATAAATAGAGAGGCTCTCACTCTCTATTTATATTCTTCCATTCACTTGAAGTGCACTCCAACATGTCGGCCTCACTTAACAATTACTTACTAGAGCCGACATCTCTAGGAGTGTCTAATAACCTTAGTGCCCCACCACTTGTGGGGACTTTTCCTCATCCAACCAATAGGAGGGTAACACAATGGTGGGGAATATTGCCCTGACTTACAATGACTCACCTAGGTTCGACTTCACTAGGATAGTCTAATAACCTAAGGGCCCCACAACTGTGGGGACTTTAACCCTTGACCAATAGGAGGGTTACCCATAATGACTTGACATGAATTTCTCATTATAGAAACTTCCTGGAATAAACATTGGGGTATGACATGAATCAAATACATTACAATACATCCTGGAATGAACATCGGGTTACAATAGATAATAAATACAAGTGAATACATTCCAAAGTTACAATTACATCAACACTCCCTCTTAACTAGGAAGGTATTCTCTTGACACAATTTATCAACACAAGTATTCTTCTCTGTATCATCTAGGTCATCGTCATCTTCAAAAGTTGTCTTCATCTTCAAGTCATCTTCATCTTCAAGTCATCTTCATCATCGGATTTGGATCATCTCTCGATCTAGATCATCATGGGACATCATCACTGGATCTAGATCATCACTCGGTCTGGATCATCACTGGATATCATCACTAGATCTGAATCATCACTCGATCTGGATCATCACTGCTGGATCATCATGACTGGATTTGGATCATCACTCGATCTATATCATCACTGGTGCTATATCATGATACTTCTCATCACAGGAAGTTCTACAAAGCCAGCCCTTTTTCATGCTGGTTGTAGGCCTAGCCATCATGTAGGTCTTCGCCCGGCACTTACATCTGACCTACTCATCAGAAAGGCATGCCCAACACTCACATCTGATCATGTAGGAACTAATCCTATAATCATATCAGAATGGCCCAGCTCTCACATTCACCAGCATGATAGGACACACCTACTATCATATGTGAAAAGGCTCATCACTTACAACCACTAGCATGATAAGACATACCTACTATCATCTGTGGAAAGGCACAGCACTCACATCCACGAGCATGGTAGGACACACCTACTACCATCCGTGGAAAGGCTCAGCACTTACAATCACCAGCATGGTAGGACACACCTACTACCATCTGTGAAAGGGCTCTGCACTTACAATCACCAGCATGGTAGGACACACCTACTACCATCTGTGAAAAGGCACTACACTTACAGTCACCAGCATGATAGGACACACCTACTATCATCTGTGAAAAGGCATAGCACTCACATCCACCAGCATGATAGGACACACCTACTATCATCTGTGGAAAGGCTCAGCACTTACATCCATCCAGGAGGGAACACATCTTGCTCACAATGATGGAAGGGCGTGGACTCACATCTGATCATGAGGGAACACATCTCGGCAATCATATCAGAATGGCCCCTAGTCCTCCTCGACTGAGCTACCTGGTAACTGACCAGGCGCCTCCATTCTCCTACAGAATGGCAGTTTCCCTTACATCCGACCTGCTCGTCGGAATGGCCAACACTCACATCTGACATGGAAGGAACTTAATCCTTTAGCCATGGCAGAATGGTTTATCCCTTACATCTGATCAAGTGGGAACACATCCCTCTATCACATCATAATGGCTACTTAGTTCTATACTGAGTGTTCCTGGTAACTGACCAGGTGCCTCCATTCCTAGAATGGAAATTGCCCTTACATCTGTCCTACTCGACAGAATGGCCAGCACTCATATCTGACATGAAAGGGAGCAACCCTATCACCATTACAGAATGGCTTAGCCCTTATATATGACCTACTTGTCAAAATGGCTATGGATCTTAGCACTCATATCTGACATGGAAGAAACCAATCCTCTCACCATGACAGAATGGCTTAGCCCTTACATCTGACCATGGAAGGAACCAATCCTCTCACCATGTCAGAATGGCTATGGGTCTTATCACTTTATCTTGGAGGAAACCTCGATCTGGAGAACACCAAGCTTCTCCCTGAAGTACTCAAACTTCATCCTAGCCAATGGCTTTGTCAATATATCATCTATCTATTCCTCCGTCGCAACATACTGGAGCTTCACTGCTCCTCTCTACGCCATATCCCTAATATAGTGATACTTGATCTCGATATGCTTCGAATTGTCATGGAACAATGGATTCTCTAAAAACTTCACGCAACTCCGGTTTTCACAATGTATACAAGTAGCATCCAACTGGAGATCAAATATATCAGACAGTAGCTTCCACAGCCATACTGCCTCACAACTAGCTGAACAAGCTGTGACATACTCTGCTTCAGCTATACTCAGTGCCACACAAGATTGCTTTATGCTAAACCAAGAGATCACTCCTGATCCCATACTGAAGCAACATCCTGAAGTACTCTTCCTATCAATGGCACTGCCTGCCCAATCTGAATCAACATAATCCTCGAGGTTAATATTTTGATTCGCATCGTACTTGAGCCCATAATAAACTGTACCCTTCAGGTACCTCAGAATATGCTTTGCAGCAGTCAAGTGAACACTACTCGGATCTGTCAAGTACTGGCTCAAGGTGTTCACAACAAAGAAAATGTCTGGTCTCGTGTTCATCAAGTACATCAATGACCCAATCATCTGACGATACATTGTAGCATCAACTAACTGTGATGAAGCATCACTCAATAGCTTCAGGTTCAATTCCATAGGTGTGGCCATAGCTTTGCAGTCCATCATCCCAAACCTCTTCAGGATCTCTACTGCATACTTCCCTTGTCCAAGGAAGATTGCATCTGTACTCTGCCACACCTCCATACCTAGAAAGTAATGCATCATCCCCAAGTCCTTCATTTCAAACTCAGTAGAAAACTTTCTCTTTGTATCAGTAATCAACCCATATATACCTGTCACAAATAGATCATCTACATACAGTAGGAGCATCACTGGGTTTCCATCTTCAACCTTGTAGTAAAGGCTGGAGTCTGCTTTACTCTTGGTAAAGCCTAAACTGGATAGAAAGCTATCAATTCTATCGTACTATGTCGAACCTCAGGATCTTTTGCAGTCACTCCCTCTGAAGCAAAGCATCGTACTCCCTCTGTCTTCGGTACTCTATGAACTGAAACATTCTGTATTGGAGTGACAAGTAGTATCCATCTAGGATCATTGGATACCAAGATTCTCTATTTTGAACTTTTCCAAAAGTTCTTCTCACATCCATCTATGAGCTTGTCATCCTTTATCAACCTTGTAACAAAGATTAATATATTCATCAAGCTCATCATGTATGTGTTATCCCATGGGTGTTTTTTGAGCATGTACAAGTCCTTCTTTTATTTTTCACACATGATCATGTCATGTGAATTCACTTCTAGTAGCTATAAGTGTTTCTTCGTAGTCTATGCCTTTTTTTCATGAGAAGCCTCATGCTACAAATCTTGCTTTGTATCCCACGATGTTTCCATCTATTGCATGATGGAACTACGAACTTCTCTTCAGGTCTCGATACTGCATCCTAGACATCATTCTTCTTCAGCTGGTCTTCTTGGTTACTTCTTCATAGTTGGAAGATTCTACATCAATGATCTCGCTGCATTCATCATATTATTCTTCATCTTGAACTGTCGTCACTTGTTCTTCGGAACAAGTTTCATCCTTCTTTGCTTGCAGGCGATTATGTATGCGA
>LPNX011222543.1:0-31009 GCA_001517045.1 Pseudotsuga menziesii
CATGGACACCTATGGGGGAGGTTCCAAAAACCCCCAAAACTACTTATTACAAACGTCTAGGGGCAGTTACAAACCCCCCTCATAGGTACCTACATGGGAAATTTAAAAGCCCCCAATAGTTCCTATTGAAGGGAGGTTCTAAACTCCCCTAAAACTCCATCGTACTAACCTTTGGGGGCAGTCTTAATAAAACCTCCCCAATAACATCAACACTATTAGTGAATTTTGGGGGCGATTCAAACCCCCCCCTAAAAGTATTTATTACAAAACTTTGGGGGTGGTTATAAGCCCCCCTCATAGGTACCTAGAGAGGTGGTTCAACACCCCCCCACTAAAAGTATTTATTACAAAACATTGTTGTGGTTATAAACCCCCCTCATATGTAGTTACGGAAGCGGTTTGAAGCCCCACTAAAAATATTTACAAACCTTTGGTGGTGGTTATAAACCCACCTCATAGTTACCTATGGAGGAGGTTCAAACCCCCCCCTAAAACTCTTTACAAACCTTTTGGGGTGGTTATAAACCCTCCTCATAGGTACTTAACGAGGAGGTTTGAAACATCCCTAAAATATTTACAAACCTTTGGGGAAAATTATGAACCTCCCTCATATAAACTTTTTTGGGGGGGTGTAGAAGGAGGAAGTCGATAAAGTTGACTTGAAGGATAGCCAACTTAGTCGATCAGCCCACTAAGTCGATGGGCCGACTTAGTCGATTAGCTGACTAAGTCGGTCAGCTGACTAAACTAGAGATTAGGTCGGCCACCTAAGGTCGTGTCGATTCACCGAACCGACACGTAGTTATTTTGTAACCGTTTTGTAATCATATATATTAGGCCATTGAGCCAGATGAGAAGTCAGTTCATTTCTGTGTGTTGTATGGACTCATTCATATAATATAATCTATTTATTCACCTATTTGTTCTTATCTCTTGTCTGTGTTATATATATATATATATATATATATATATATGTGTGTGTGTGTGTGTGTGTGTGTGTGTGTGTGTGTGTGTGTTTTAGTGTGTATTATTGGAAACCTTATGTGATCTATGAGATTACAACATCGGTTCCATTGCCGGTAGTACATGACTGAAATGTATGCAAACAGATGATACCAGAGCAGGAGATTAAGGATTGGTGGGAACATAAAGTTGCAAACTATTTGTAGAATTATGCACGAAAGAATAGATTAACAATCGCACAAGAAAAAGAAATATTTTTCACAAAGATGCATGAAAAGTTTGTCGAATCAGTTCCCCAATTCTTGAAAAAATTCCTAGATGAGAAAGCCAGACGCAACTAAAGAACAACAGTTGCTGGAAAAACTGATTCGAGGAGGTAGAACAAACTTGTCAGAGTGGTTTGAGAAAATCGCCGACAACTTCTGTGAGGAGCAAGCAGTCGAAGACAGAACTTCAGTGGAAACAGTCAAGGAGAAATTTTACACAGATCTCACCGAACAATTTTTGTGTTCCTTACCGACCTTGCTGTTCAAATTCCTGATCGAAAAGGGAGTAGGACATATTGTCGAACCTCATCCATCACTTCACGAACTGCCATCAAGCTCTAACTGGGTGGAGAAGTAAAGGAAGTGGGAAAAATTCATTATATAAAGGGAGTGGGAATACTTCCTAAGAAAATAGACCAGACTATCTGGGCTTTCTAAAAAGCGTCAGGTAGGCTATGGTGGGGTAGCTAGTCATATGTTGAGATAGAGTATAGTGGATTATAGTCGTCTACAAATAGATACTAGTCACCAATAAAGAGAAGTCGCCTAAAAGGGAACTCAAGAGAATAGTATCATACAAAGGTATGTCGGACATTCAGAAAATAGAGAGGGAAGAGAGACAACAGAAGAGGGAAGCAAGACAAGAAAGAGCCTTAGAGCTGCATAGAGGAAGGAGTCCTAGGTCGACCGACAAAAAAGGGAATCCACTAGAGTTGGGTCATGGCCGACATGAGGATGGCATGGAACAAGAAGTGTCCCCTACAGAGGAAGAATTGTGGATAGAGTAGCTAGAATCTCTCCAATTAAGAGCTCTTAATGAAGGAACAACCCTCTTTCCATTGAATCCGTGTACTTGAATACAGACTATTATTGAAGAGGACCTCCAACTACGAGCTGGTGACTTTAGTATATGGAGTTGACTAGGCGATGAAACATACATTGGACGAAACCTCATTATACGTTGACGAGAGGAAGGGAATTGGGTGACCTTTCAAGTGACACCCTCCCACCGAAGTATCCACTTACTCTTACTGACACATGAAGGAGCAGCCCCCTCACCAATCACAGCTTTAGAAGACACAGATGATTCAGACTTGCAGAAAAAAGTTGCAGTGGACCATCAACAGCAGAAGTTGACATTAACAGACTACCAGTCGACGAAGAATCAACAACTAACAGGAATGGAAGCTCCGTCGACCAGAGTTCTGCAGAGATGCATACACCAATAACCCCACCAACCTCACCACCACCCCCACCTCCACCACTGCCACCTCCTGAGAGTAGTGATAGTGATTCAGACATGGGTCATGGATTGCCTCACATTCTTCTATATGAGGGGGATGAGGACCCCAGACGACATTGGTTCATCTGCGAGTCAACTTGGGAGGCCAACCAAGTTACAGACGAAGATAGACAAATGGCACAGTTTGTTGTTTCCTTAAGGAAAAGGGAATTGACATGGTACATGAACTTTTCGAAAAGACAACCTAGAGCAACAAAAGCCGAGATTAAGGCACAATGTTTGTCATTTTTCAAAACTCCAGATGCTAAGCACGTAGCTGCAAAAAAACTAAAAACCACACCACAAAAGGCAGGGGAATATGTCCGTGACTACGATAAGTGTTGGAAAGACCTACTGAGCTAGCTGGACTATGTTATAGATGAACAATTACTAATCCAGTGGTTTCTTATAGGGCTATATTAGAAAGTGCACTGACACATCAGTCTGGAAACGTTCAAATCTTACAAAGATGCACTAACAAAAGCTCTTCAAATGGAGATGGACGAGGACATACCCGCTTACCCCATGGACCACAGATTGGAAGGACAGCTCGAGAATGTACAGAAGTATCTAAAAGAGTTCAGCCTCAAGAATCAAGAGACCTGGTGCACCAAATGCTCGACGGCTGACCATTCCAAATATAACTGTCGATAGGAATACATCTGACAGGACCTTCGATTCATAGAGACCAAATATTTTTGTGACATTTGCGAGGAGCACGGGGATCACTTGACGAAATATTTCCCATTGAACATGAAGAACAGCAAGGCGTCTTGGTGTGCTATCTGTGAGACCAAAAATCATAACACGGTCGACTGTCAGTTGAACCTGAAGAACTGACAGAACTATTAGATGGTATACCAAAATAATGTAGTGGCACAGCATAACGAGCAAAAAAATCTAGCAAATGATCAGAACGGTCAAAGATACGATGGTCAATGATACGAGTGACAGTATGACAACCGACATGTAGGCTATGGAGGAAGAGGTTGATTCCCTGGGAATCGAGACAATATACCACGTCGACCCATCCAGTGCTTTACATGTTATAAAGAGTGACATCGGTACGCAGACTTTCCATATAAAGATAGAACTGATCTCAAATTTTGTACTCACTGTGGGGTAGGGGATCACTCACTAGAGGATTTCCCTACCATGCTAGAAAAAATTAATACGAAAAAAAATGTTAATGTCTTGTCCTCTGTGCACAAAAATGATGTAATAAACACAAAAAAATTGCATATTGTAACTCGACAAGGAACAAAAATACGAGCTAATAAACCAAGAATCAGTAAAATAAAAGCGAAAAATGTCTATCCTGACCCACTAAAAGAAAAACAAACATACAAGGAAGCAACTAATGTATTCAAAGAAATTGCACGACAAGAAAACATTCATGACAGTCGACATGACACGATAAATGAATTAATATGGCTCGTTCAAAAAGATAACTCAGTATCCCAGTTGATCGATTTGTTGTATGAAATAAAATGTACCAACTCTGAAAAACAAACAAAAAACATCTGCAGCTTAAATAAAAAAGACAAAGGTGATTCCAACCCACTTGTCAACCTATAAATCGAGGGATACCATGTCTGACAAGTAGTGCTCGACTTCAACTCACAAGTAAACATCATGGCTCATGAAAATTGGGAGAAAATGGGCCGAACTCCACTCTATGAGTTAGGAATCTACCTGAAACTAGCCAATGAGGGCCTAATTGAACCCATTGGAGTTTGGAAAAACATCGAGACGACTATAAAAGGAATCTCGACCAAGGTCGACTTTGAAATCATTGACCCAAAGGAAGGATCTAGTTTCTTCACAGCGTTAGTTGGGCGACCTTGGGGTAGAAAGATGAAAGCATCCATATCCCTGTACAAGGAACGAATCAAATTAAAAGGAAATGGCCAAAAGGTCATTGTAGCCATTCATCCATCTCAAGGGGAACCTCGAATTGAACCTATTGATGAAGAAGTCGATGTTCAAAAACTCTATCAAATCCAAAACAATACAGATTACACAAAACCAAACATCCATAGAGAACTTCACTTAGGTAACAAAGACTCAGTTGGTTATAACTCAGACGCCGAATTATATGATTGGGAGATCGAGAACTATGAAATTCAAGCAAGAGGGTGCTGGACTATACAAAAAGTGTAGAAAAATCCCACCCAACAGTGCTTCATAGTGTCCATTGTCCCAAAAATATTTGAAAAGAAAATTAGGAAACACCCTACCTTACAACCGACCAACCTAAATACTACACAACTACCGAGATATAAGGAAAGGGAACCACCAGTCATGCATGTTGAGCAAGTGTCGAAAACTGTTGGTGAACATGGCCGACTTCAAAGCCTAGTCGAAACTTTTACAGGACAAGCTTCTAGATGGTGGCATACCCATCAAATAAGACTACAGACATGGACAACTGCTTCGACCTACTTTTTAGAAAGGTTTTGAGGAAATAAGTTAACCCAACAAGCTCAGATACCTGTATTCACTCAAGGACAGAACCCAGAGGATCATATCAAAACCTCTGAAAGAGAATGGAGAAAACTTGGATACAAGGATGAATGAGCATGGCCACACTTATTCCCATCAACCCTCATAGACTTACCAAACAAATGGTACAAGATGGAAGAAGGTAGGGGTGAAACCTTCTTATGGCATGAACTCAGGGAAAATTTTATTAAAGATTTCAAGTTTATACCACAAAATGAAAACTTGGTCGAAACAGGAAAACAAATTAAAGAATTTATACAACCAACCGAAAACAAACTCTTACAATATCATCGACAGATAAGGAAATGTAACAATATACAAACAAGGTCAAAACCAAAGTCAACATGACTGCAATTATAAAATTTAAACCCAGAAGGAAAAATCTTTCGCTAGAAATCAAACCATGTTGAAACAACCAAACCTATTTACACAATCCTAAAAGTCAAAACAACTGACAAACAAGATACTGACAGAATGACTGTGTCCAACTTCCGTGCCACATTCTCACAGTTCAAAGAAGGAAGTCGACCGATCAATGAAGCCAAAGCACCAGAGTGGCTAGATGCTAAAGTCAAAACTAAAGAATTTGACATCTCAAATGATGATCGACCAAAAATGGAAAATATTGGTGACTATTGGAGTGAAGAACAAACCATAGAGATAGTGAATTTATTAAAGGAGTTCCAAGATGTATTTGCTAGAGATTACAAATACCTAAAAGGCTTAGTCCATGAAATGGGAAGGATGAAAATTGATACTAAACTTGATGTTTGACCTGTCAAGAAAAGGCCTTATAAACTAGCTCACAAATACAAGGAGATAGTCAAAAAGGAAATTGATAACATCTTGGTAGCAGGAATCATCTACCCTATCGACCAATCCGAATGGGAAAGTCCAATGGTTGTACAACCTAAGAAACATGTTCCGAGCAGACTAAGAATTTATGTCAACTTTAAGGAACTAAACAAAGTAACACTGACAGACCCATTTCCAACCCCTTATGCAAATGAAATATTGAATGAAGTTACAGGACATGAATGCTACTCATTTACAGATGGATTCTCAGGATATAACCAAGTGCCAATAGCTAAAGAACACCAGAAGAAGACAACCTTTGTGTTTGAATTTCGTTCATTTACTTACAAAGTTATGCCTTTTGGATTAAAGAATGCACTTGTAGTGTTCTCTTGAATTATTGTCAAAAACATTTCAAGAATATATCTATA
Source organism: Pseudotsuga menziesii (assembly GCA_001517045.1). NCBI lineage: Eukaryota > Viridiplantae > Streptophyta > Pinopsida > Pinales > Pinaceae > Pseudotsuga > Pseudotsuga menziesii. The sequence goes on from LPNX011222543.1 coordinate 6,243, forward strand.
AGACCATGGCAATATACTTTGACGATTGGACAATATACTCCATGTTAAAGGATCATTGCAAATGGCTCAAACTTATGTTGGAGAGATGTCGACAGATTCAACTATCCCAAAACATCAAGAAATGCATATTTGTGACCCCCATAGGGATATTATTAGGGCACATTGTCTATAAGGAAGGCATTAAGGTTGAGTTTGCAAAGATCAAAATTATCCTCGAACTAAAACCACTAGTAAACCCAAAACAAGTCAGGGTGTTACTTGGCAACATAGGCTATTACAAGAAAATTCATAAGATATTATTCAGATATGACCTATCCTCTTGAAGAACTATTAAAAGAATATCAAGAGTTTAACTAGACAAAGGAATGCCACATATCATTCAAAAAATTAAAAAGAAAGCTCGTCAAAGACCCCATCCTAAAATTTCCAAACCAGTTGATCAAATTCCATGTTCATATTGATGCATTAGGCCTAGCAATAGGAGCAATCCTAACTAAACCAAGAGAAACCATTCGACAACAGAAAGAGAAGCCCTAGGAATGGCCTTTTCCCTACAAAAATATTGACATTATCTCTTAGCTAACCCGTTTATATTCTAGACCAACCTTCAAACTTCACATCCCACCACAATAACTATTGAGACTATAAAGAATTTTTGTACCTCCCTGTTTCTTTGGGACGAAGAAATGTTTTGTTCATGGGGGAGATGTAGAAGGAGCAAGTCAATAAAGTTGACATGAAGGATAGCCGACTTAGTCGATCAATCGACTAAGTTGATGGGTTGACTTAGTCGATCAGCCGACTAAACTAGAGATTAGTTCGGCCACCTAAGGTTGTGTCGGTTCACCAAACTGACAGGTAGTTATTTTGTAACCATTCTGTAATCATATATATTAGGTTGTTGAGCCATATGAGAAGTCATTTCAGTTCTCTATGTTGTATGGTCTCATTCAAATAGTATAATCTGTTTATTCACCTATTTGTTCTAATCTCTTGTCTCTGTTATATATATATGTTTTAGTGTGTATTATTGATAACCTTATGTGATATGTGATATTACAACAATATGTCGATTATATGAGGAAATGTGGAGCTAATTGGTAGGGAATTAAACTCAAATTCTCGCTTATTTGGTGGCCAGCAAAACCATGTAGGGAAGATTTTTCATTGACCAAATTAGAAGAAATGCAATGATGGAAATATTGGGTTTCCCATAATGGATATCTAGATGGGAGGGAATCACTTGAATCCTCCTACAACTTTTCATCTAGATTGTAGATCTTCATGGCTACCCGATATTAGTGGGTGAGGTTTACAATTGTTGATGTATAAGTATGGGGAAGTATTTAGAGCCAAGGGTTGGACAATATAATATTTTATTGTGTAAGCTGTAACAGAGACTGTACCTTCATTTCACCATTTTAATACGAGTAGGATTATTCAAATTTTTGTGTTTTAACTTGTGTTAGTTTCGGTGTCTCTGTTCGAAGCCTTGCCCTGCCTTCCCACAGAGATCACCGAGTTTTTTAGATGTTTTCTTAACTAGTTGTGTGGTGTGGATGTTACATTGTATGCATTTGTTTCAGTAGTTGCAACAGTCATGTTAATTGTTGTGTTTCCTTGAATACTCAGTACTTGCATTTCCGTTAAGCTGCAGCAGTGTGGTGTGATAGTTGGATGTGTAGGTTAGCTTCTTTTATGCATGTGTGTGATAGCTATAATAGTCAATCTCTCCCTTAGTTTCCTTTCAATTACTCTTCTTTCTCAGGTTTGTTAATTCAGGTGGACTATGGTTTAAAACTATTGATTCAATTCATGTAATTTCTCATTTCTATATTAAGGTTGGAATAGCTAGTCATAAGGGATCTACATATAGTCTGGTAAATTAGGATTTAACTTTCTGCAAAAGTAATTCTAGATATTTATTTTAGGAATCATTCATTACTGGATTGAATTTGTAGGAAGTAATTGCAATTCTGGATTCTTAGATAGGTAGTTTAGATCAGTTTGATTATGGGAGGAGCTTGATAAAATAGACACGTAGGAAAGTTTATCCATTCATCAACTACTTAGTGTTTGAGCGCAGATAGTGTAACTTATCTTTGAAATAAAATACTTCCCTGGGTTGACAATTTATATTGAGCATTCTGCATGATGGTTTTAATTAACTGACGTATAGAGTGACCAACACATACCAGAAAAATTATGCAAATTTCTAGGTTTTTTTTATCACGAATATAGTTATATCGAGGAAACACACATACAATACTTGCATTACTTTGTGGTAACCATTTTCTCGTCGGTGAAATTTGTAATACAACCATGATTTTGCAACATCTATCAATGGAAGGTGCTTTATATCCACATGTCCCTTGGTATATGCATTTATATGATAGTTATCATTGTTGGTATCGTATCTATCAACATGCACTTGTTTGAAACTCTCCTACCAATATTTAGAACCACATATTGATGACTGCATTGTAAAAGAGGATGTTCCAAAAGCAAATCATATGTCTCCTGACCACCTATGTCCCTCTCAACAATTGTTTCACACAACAAACTCTTATATGCACGTGTTGCTGGTTCATTTGGATTCTATATAAAAGAGAAACACATCGACATATTGTGGAATGTTTCTAATCATTTTTTCACATTTAGCGACATATTTGCTATGTAATTAATGCCCTCCTACTTCGAAAGAATAGGTTCCAATCTATGTTATCCCTTCATCTCATCATTGCTTCATGATTGTGTGTATTTAATTTATCATCGCCTCTTCTTTCTTCATACTTTTCTCCAATCTCATCAACATACAGTTTTGAGTTTTCACATAGATCTCATAGATCCTTATATTGACATACCAATTTTCCTTTATTATTTTGGTGATAGGATTTCTAATTGCATGTTATGTGATTCTCTACATAGTTTAGAAGCTATTCATAATCAATCATTGGATCACATTGAAATAGTTCTTGTCTTTCCTTTAAGAAAGCCCGATTATCACCTTTAATTTTAACTTGAATACTTGTCTCATGTCAATCACGTGGATTCATTGGATGTACACATCTATCAAAATATTATTTTGCATATATAACTTGTGCAGGATCATCCTAGTTCAATATCTCCATCTTAGGAGCATTTTGTAACCACATAAATCCAACTCAAGGGGTTAAGTTATTTCAATAAGATTGATCTTAAGTTTGGATACCACTATCTCCTAATTGAGAAAATCAATGTCTATAAGACTGCCTTCAAGTCCAAACAAGTTCTTTTGAAGTGGTTTCTCATGCATTTTGTCTTAATTAATGCTCTAGAAACTTTCATGTGGATGATGGATGATGTCTTGAGTCAGTTCATCAATTATTTTGTGGTTTTTTATATGGAAAACATCCTCATCTTCAACAAAAATTGGGATGAGCGTTTGTAGCACATTCAATAAGACCTCGACACCGTCCAGCGACACAAATTATATGCCAATATAAATAAATTCTCTTTTGGCATGTAGAGAATCCAATATCTAGGTTACATCATCAACGAGCATGGTGTTCATGTCGATCCATCCAATTTCCAAGTCATTCATCATTGTACAACCATAAAAACCATACTCAAGCTCCATAGTTTCTTAGACCTAGCTAATTTATATTGCATGTTTATATCAGGGTTTTCACATGTCACTTGACCCTTCAACGAAGACACTAAGCGCAGGTCCACAACAAAGTTATTTTAGGATAACCCACAACATAAATCATTTGAAGTTATTTTTAGCACTATTTTTGAGCTAAGTAGTTGGTAAGGGATTAGGCGAGTGAAAGGAGAAATAAGGTTTAAAAATTTCTTATCATGTGACTGGTGTAGGAGCATCCTGCTCTCCATTCAAGTCTAAGCTCAATGTTTGATCAGAACTAGAAGAGGACTTCATATTCTGAATTAATAGTCCTTATACTATTACATTGTAAATAAATATATGTTGAGTATTCTTCTAGATAGGTGATGAGTCATTAAGTGAGTGATGAGTCATTAGATGAGTCAATTAAGTAAGTCCATGTCAAATTGTAGCATTCAATAATGGTCAAGGCTCTCATAAGCGAGTCATTGAGATAAGGGTTGATTATTTTGCTTTATTTAGAATTAGTTAGCAGACTGTTGATTATATTGAGGATATGAACTAGAATGGCTTCATGAATCCTATTGTATATATGTTTGTAAGCCTTCGAGGAAAAGTGGAGAAGGGAGTAAAGGGAGACACAAAAGTAGCCAGAAGAGCCAGAGGAAGTCATTCAATCTAGATAAGAACTGGCCAAATCATTGTAAATCAGGGCAAGTTCGTTGGTTGTAGTTATATCATACTAAGGGGATCAGAATGCAGTTTCTAAGATAATCATGAATGTCCACTTTCATTGTATTAAAATAAGGAAATCCTATTTAGGCGTATCTTTGTGTGTGATTATAGTTCTTTTTGAATGTATGATTTCATGATTTCATGATTGGTGATCTTTGTTAATGATTGATAAATCGGTGTATGCATAGTCTGAAATTAGGGATCGAAATAGTTGAATCTTACAGAGGTTGTGTAAGACCACGAAGAGCTTGCGCAGATCTGGAAAAGAGAGATTGATTGAATTTAATTGATCAAACCTCTAATCAATCATCGAATAATTATGAATTTGTGGGAGTCAAGTTTAGCATAGATTGGACGGCTAAAAACATATCAAGAAGATGGATCGATGGCAAGGAAAGATTCACTAAGTGAATGTGAGTGGAAGATAAAAGATCTGCAAGGTTAAGTCAAGTTTCATTGGAGATAGTAGATTAATGGATGAGATCCAAGGCGCAAGAGATCCGACACTCTAGAAGAATCCCGCAAGACAAATTTTTAAGGAATATAAAGGATATGGAAAGATAAGATGAGATATGCAACGGTCAGGAAGGAAGATGTTACCACCTAAGTTGTACTTAGTTTTTTTTATCAATTGAGCTTGGTGAACCAGACAAAGATTTTATATTCGGACTTTAGACGACCTTCAGAAGTGCTTCTGGGAAGTGCTTGTTCTACTATATCACATGTTCATACCCTATGGGGGAATTGTAATAAATGTTCTAGCATGATAATGTCTGTAAAAGAATTAGTCTCTTCAAATTTATATGTCAATCCGATCAGCCCAGGGTGTTTTTTCCCTTGGTTATTATTGGTTGTTGAATAAACGATTGATAATTTCTGAATTTTTCACTCCATACCTCCAAAGTTGGGGTTGTTGGTTTCGTATTTAGGCCTATTGAGGTTATTATAGTCTATGTGTCAATGTATAAACATGCTAGGCATCATGGTCAAGTCATATGAACATGTCTAAGTCCCCCTAGGTTTTTCATTTTTTTTAATTTTTTAATTTTTTCAGTGTTTTTTATTAAATTTAATTTTTCCAAAACTTAGGCTATTTTTTAATAGTTTAATTGGAAAATTTGGTTTTGTAATAAAAGTGAGCCTAATAATCAGTTTCAGTCATATAGGTGCTCATTTTCAAGCTAAGAGCACCATGTAAACCCATGAACCCACTTTTTCAAGTTTTGAGTGATTTTCCATCACTCAGGTTAGAAAACTCCAAAAAATAGGTTATTGATTATTTTAATTAATAAATTGATGAATAATGGAGCAAATCCAAAATCCTAGATCTGTGGATTCTTAGCTGATTTGATTGAAATTAGTCAGATCTAAACTAGATTGACTGGATCTGACAAATCCTTGAATGAAGGAGGTGATCTAGACAGATCCAGAGTTGATCTTCAGCATCCTTTATGGGGAATTGTGCCCTCTCTCTCTCCTCCACATGTGTGGGATCTCTTGGAAGCTCTGTGGATTGATGTGTCAGTCTATGGGTTGATGTTTTAGCTAAATTAGCCCCCCGATTAACAAGTAGCCTCAGTTCAGTTTCAGATCGACATTGATGGACTCTCCTTCAGCTACAGTGGTTTATCGCCTTGGGATTTGCACCCCCTGGGCTGGATCTCCTATTTGTTTTGTATAAATAAAGCTGAGGATGCCTCTTCCAATCTAGTTAGAGTTGGATTGAGGAGCTATTGCTATTGCAATACCGTGTAATATCTTTTGCTACTGGAATAAAGTGAATCTTTGGAGGTAAAATATATGTAATTCTTTTATATGTGTGGATTTAACATTATCTTGCAGCTTTTTACCTTTGTCTCTCTCTCAATTTTTGCATCTAAATATTGGCTGGCTTAATGATTCAGCTGAATCAATAGGAGTATAGCTGGGCAAGTAATATTATGTGATTTTCAATATCTCATAGTATATATGCTTAAATATTCAGATATTACATGTTTCAATAAGTTTATTTGCATGTAATCCCTCTCTTTCTTCATATATTTCTATCTAGATCTCATAAGGTTTTGTGTAGGATTGTTTCTTAGTTTTCAGGTGATAGGGTTTAGACGAACTGTGGATCTAGCTTGAATCCACTGGGCATTCGACTGTTTTGTGAAGGCATTGTCCCTTAGCATTCCACTAACTAGTCTTCTTGGCAGATCCATTCCCCGGCAACAAGCGCTGTGCCTTTCCTCTTCCTCCTTCAAATTTGTTCAAAATCAGTCGAGTTACTTGTTTTGCATATTTAAATTTGTTAGATATATCAATTTCAGAGTTCATATTGCATAGCTATTTTTTCCTTAAATCTCATAAAACTAGATCTCATTCGTAAAGAAATTTTTACAAGCTTTCTAGATCTAGTTTTAGGGAAAGTTGTCATTTTTCAAGGTTGTGAAAGTAGACCTAAAGCTTCTTGAATGCATGGTTGTTTCCTTAGAATCAAAAAAAATTATATTCAGCAATTTAAGTGATTCATATTTTCTGCCCCCAAAGTAGGCCAATATCCCAAGGAAAGCGTGCTTTCCTTGGTTCTTTTTCCGCTTCTTTAAAAACTAGTTTTAACTTAGAATTTTTGGGTAAAATGTTTGTTTATCCAAAAGTACTTTCAAAGTAATTTTGGGCATATTCAAATGTGATAATATTTCTTTTTTTTAGCATGTGTAACAGAAAAGAGGAGGAGGCTCTATCCAGAAATAATTTTTGGACCATTCGAAACCCCCGAGGGGGTCTCCATCTTCCAAAAATTTCAAAATTTCGTAATTTGTAAACCTTGGCTCTCATTCCGTATAAGGACCATGTAAATAATTTTCAGTTTTATGATATTGTAATTGATGTTAATAAATGAAGAACCTCTTCGAATAGGCTCTTTCGGGCCTGTTCACCATCCCCCGTGGGGGGATTTGTGTCTATGCGATTTTTTACTTTCTGTTCATCTTTTTTCAATCTACTATAGTTATAATATACAAGATAGTATAATTTGACTTATATTCATTTCCATATTCCATATCTGGTTATTTCAAAGTAATTTTAATACTTACTCCACGCACCTTCGTTTGAGGCGAAAGGTGAAAAAAGGGTGGTGGTAGTCTAATTAGAAAATTGTGGTTTGCTTATATGTTTATGATTCATCTATTATCATCATTTGTTTTAGTAATCATAATAAAATTAATCCCTCCTTTATTCCCGGATTGAGGTCCACTTCGACTGAAAGAGGTTCCTGGAGGATTTTCTTTTTAAAAAGAACACCTCCTTTAAAATTTACTAAAAGTAACAAAGACTCCAGTGTGTATGCTTTGTACTTGGTTGTAGTTATTTCGGTCAGTCAAGCTGCATCAAAAGAACTTGAGCAACTAGAATAATTAGGATTCACTCTCCCCAAATTGACAAACCATCAGGTAAAAATCCAACTCCTCCATCAAATCATTATGGTGGTAAAATACCCAAAGGAAGTGGGAACTCCTGAAAAGTGACCTCGGGGTGCCGATCTCTGTTACACCTTTGGGTGCATTATGAACAATAGCCTCAGATACTCCATTCAGCCAACATATTCCTTGCGGGTATCTGTGACGGTTTAGTTTTGGACATACTTCAAGTACCCCCTGGGAATATCTAGAGTCCCCTCGCGTAAGTTAAATTATTCATTTTCTTACATTAATTTAAAATTAACAAAGATACAATTGCACAACATTCATTCTAGCACTTGCAAGCACTCTTAATTGTTTTTTGACTCCATTTCCAAGGCACTGGTCAACTGTTTATTTCTTTCAATCTATATGTGATTGTGTTATAGCTGATTTTACCACTCCAGGTGAATCACACTTTGGATGGCCTTCCCCTGTCCCACTGCAAACTCCTTAGACCCTGTGGACCATTTTTTGTCGTTTGATGTTTCCCTGACCATCCCTAAAAACATGTGAAAGATGATACACGTGATATTTAAACCCTTAATCGCGTATATACGCGGGTTTGACCCCTAAAACCACGTACATCGAGATGTGTACAAAATCCAAATCCTTTTGGAGTTTTCCTTGACATGGATCCAACTCACTTGATTCCTGGCCTTCCCTGTGCCTTGAGATCACTCGGATTCGACCTTTCATTACCCCTTTGAAAAGCTATATAAGGAACTCTATGATACATTGAAGGCATATCAAAGAATTGAGAGCAAAGAAACTATAGTCCATTGTTGCCGGAACTTATGCTTGAGTCTGCATCCCTTTGTCCCAGCTTGGAGCACTTTTGTGTTCTTGCCAAGCTTGCCTTTTTCTTATGAGTTTGCTATCGAGAGATGGAGGATTGAGGTGGTGGAAGCCGAAGTGGGGGATTCAGTTTCTCCGATTCATAGACGTGCCGACTGAGGTTGTATCTATTGTAATCTATGACTGATATTAATAGAAATATCTTTTCTTGTCCAATAATGTGTGTTTGAATGATTATTTTATCCATGGGAGTATTTCAAATGCTTATACATTGTTGATTATATATTCTAGAATAGATATAACACCATGATATATAGTATGCTTGTATTGTTTACTTATTGTTGAGGAAGTAAGTTATCAATTCAAGCTGAAGTTGGAAAGCTCAACAGGGATCTACTTCAACCGTCTAGAATAAGGTACAAGGTATGATCCTTTAGTGTTAGACATTTATTTTCTATTGCATATTGGAAAAGATTGATTTCTAGAGTCAAGCTGTCTGTTGTGGTTCCCCATGCCATAGGAATTTCTCTCTGTAATAGATTGGGTGTCATTTTTGTGATTACTTGTGATTATCTCATCATGTTATTTGTTGTTTACAATTTTTAAATCGAAACTCCTAAAAAACTTAATCTTTAATACCATCATCATACTAAATAATTTTTCCTTAGCAACTTAATAGGGTCTATCCCCCTTGGCTTCGTTAGGAGTTGAGCCTAAATGGAGGAGTCAAGAACAAGGTGACAGCCTTGACTCAAGACTTGCCCCCAAGGACACACCAAGTGGCTTGAAGTATTTTTCCACGTAAACTAGGTGTGTGAAAGGTGGCAACACGTTTTGGCATCATTGCCAGGGATAAACTTTTTTATTCCCGAGTACGACTTAGCTTAATTTTTTTCTAAACAACTAAAAAGATAAAAAAAAATTGATTGATCTTGTCTTTAAAAAATATAAAAATTAAAACTCGATCCATATGGAGACTCCACTATCTAACATCCCTCCAAGAATTTCTACCCGAAGAAACCGCCATAAATTATTCAGTTCTCTCCCTGATCCGGAAAGGTTTATTAGGGAAATATTGAATAGGTAGACTTCTTGTAGAAACCTTGAAAATTTAGGAGACCAATCCCTCTCAGATATCCAAACTCATATTTTTAGAGATTCATGTTCACCAATCTAAAAGAATGACGGAATTATTCAAACCCCTTGACTTTTCTCAGATAGCAGGTGCTCCCCATGCCATTCCAAAAGATGTTATCAAGAAGCTCCAGATATTACAGGGCAATAATGCCATCGCTGCCAATTCTCACCTTCGAAAGTTTGAAAAGCACCTAGTCAGTTATTGCAATGATGTTTCCCATGACCATGGCAATGTCAAAATGAAGCTCTTTGCTTTATCCTTAGAAGATGATGCTGAATAATGGTACTTTAACATAGGTGATGATTCATATAAAACTCTTAGTGAATTCCTAGAGTGTTTTAAGAAGAAATGTGGAGAAAAGAAAGAACCAAGACATCTGCTTGATACCCTTCATAACATAAAGAAGATGGAGAATGAAACCATGGATGAATTTAACACTATGTTTAGGCGTATGGTTGTGGACCTCCCTAAAGAAATAAATCCAAAGGATGCCTCCATCCTCATATCTTACATCAAAGCTTTCACTGGCGATTTGAAGCACCAGTTAAGAGACAAAGAGTCGGTCGATCTAAAAACTGCTCAGGAATTGGACAATAAAATAGAAAAGAATATGCAGTCTTCAGGGAAGTCCAACATTCCAGGTCACACTAGGGGAAACAAATCCTGCAACAAAGAGACCAAGGGTAAAGCCATTGAATCAGAAGAAAAGGGAACTTCTCAAGATCCCATGGAAAAGGTGACGGACATGATAAAAAACTTGGTTCCTAGTCAAAACAAACTAATGGGCAATCATTCTGCACACTTAAATCACATGCATAATAGATTGATCACAATAGAAAGAAATAATGGACCTAGGAACTTTCAGCCTAAGGAGAATTAGATGTATCAAAATAAATTTCCTCACTAGAAGCCTAGGATTCCAAACGAGTTAGACTCAGCTATCATGGTAGAAAAAGTAATTTCATGGTGTAGACCCTGTGAACAATTCCACCAAGAAAGCACTTGTTATGTTGCAAATCAAGTCATGGAACATGGATTTTGTTGCGCCCGAAAATGGCCTCTTTTGACCACCCTTAATTACCTCTTCTTGTTCTATCCTACCCTATTCAGCATGGCAATTAAACATTTTACCCCCACTCTACTCTTCAAACCACCAAGGTATGATTGGTCATTGTTTTATTTTATTTATACTTATGATTGTGATAATTAAGGCTTCATATCTCTCAATGCGCTAACATATTATGGTTTATAAAGGTATTTTAAGGTAAATACACTGCAGGAAGATTGGGCTAAATAGGCTACAAAAAGAAGGGGCATTCACCCCTTAAGCTGATCCCCATCCATCCTATCATCACCCAAGGAATGCGGCTCTAGTACGATATCTTAGACAAAGCTGTGTCAAGGTAGCTGTAAAAGAATGCATCAGACTTGGAGTTCAATAGTGTGTTTTTGCTTGTGTGTAGCCATAATCTGAAGATATCGTCACTCCTTGGTCGATTAACAGTTTTCCTATGTTTCCTATTCTTCATCCTACCACGTTTGTAACAACCGTTGTCATTTAGGGTGCCTGAAGATCAGAGATCTTCATGGCTGCCCCATAATAGGATAGGATGTTATGATTTACATTGTATAAATATGGAGAACTATTTTGATCCAGGGGTTGCTGAACATATTATCAATTCATTGTATTAGCTGTGAGGAGGAATTGTGTAATCACTCTATCTTTTAATACAAGGAGTTACTTCTGATCTAAAGGTTTTTACGTGTGTTCAATCAGCATCTCTGTGTGAAGGCTGGGCCCTCCTTCCACAGCGATCGCTGAGTTAAATTAGGTTCTTTCAATTATTTTGTTGTGTGATGTTATGCAAATTTTACTTCTTCATAGGAAGCTTTAACAAGTGTGGATTTATAGTGTGTCGTGATTGCATTCCTTGGAGATTTGTAGTGGCATAGTGTGATAGTCGACTAAGTAGGTAATTATTTCTTATGCAATTTGTGTGGTAACTGTAACAGCTCTATTCATCCCTAGATATTTTAGTTGTCATGTCCATGAATCTTTGCAGCTTGTCTCTTATTTTTATGATTACAGAATTTCGTTCCTGTACTTCAATTTCCTAGAACAGCTGAACTCAATCTCTGTATTTTCAATTCCTAGATCAATATTCAACTTATTTTTTTGGATTCCTAAGACAATCATATTAGTTAGTTGAGTTAATCATTAAGTGGTGTGAACAGGATTTTCCCTTATATGCAATTGTAATTTAGAGGTGACTTTTTCCATTCTTAGACTAAGCCATAGCAGAAGGTAATTGTGATTGCATTCCTTAGAAGGTAACTATATTAATTAGATTCTTGGGATGATCATAGCCGAGCAGAGGATAGTATTGTTCAATTACACTGATTTCATGTTTAAGCATATACTATGCATGTTATCCTTGAAATACAAGACTTTCCTGGGTTGACAATAAATATTGTACACTCTGTATGTTAGTTGTAATTCACTTTCATATTGGGTGCTCGATAGATTTCCCGAGTTCAGTAGTCAGGAAACAACTTCAAGAAAGCCTGATCATGTATACATGATAGACCAGGACTACCCTTTGTCACCAGCTAAACAATACAAGCCTAAGGATGAAACCATTGTAGAATCTTATAGTGAAACTTATAATCAAAATTGTAATGTACATGATGCGACTCCTACATGTTCTCCATATAATGATGATAGTATGGAAGGCTTAATGCCTTGTGACCTTTTCTTTGAAGAAGATGAGTATGAAAATGAGGACAAGTATAACTTGGAGCATGATACAACTGATGAAGACTCCCTTATCTCCGAAAAAGATGTTGATGAGGAGTCCTGGACATTCATGGAAAATCCAGTCTATGATATGAATAAAGAGGAAAATAATGAACTAGAAACTTTTGAGGGTTTTGTTGATTTTTCTGTCTATGGCATATCTAAAGGAGAGAGCACAAACCATGTGGCCTTGGGAAACTTTGATATGGAAAAGGAGCATGCAGTTTATCCATATGATCAGTCTAAGCCATATATCAGTATCAGTAATGAAGACAAAGAGAACTTGATATCGGAACTTGATATCAACAATAGGGAATCCATCACATCTCACATAGATGGTGGTGATGACTATTGGTATTTTTGTGGATATCTTATTAAGAATCCTATATATGCTATATCCAGCAAGGGGAATGTCTATGTAGAAATTTGTGCAAGTCCAATTTACTATACTTTCACAGAGGGAAGCATGGATCTGGAGACCTTGGAAAATCCCAGTATAGAAAAGCAGCATTCAAAACTCTTGCTACCCTTCATAACATAAAGAAGATGGAGAATAAAACCATGGATGAATTTAACACTAAGTTCAGGCATATGGTTGCGAACCTCCCTAAATAAATCAAGTCAAAGGATGCCTCCATCCGCATATCTTACATCAAAGCTTTCACTGGTGATTTGAGGGACCAGTTAAGAGACAAAGAGTTGGTCGATCGAAAAACTGCTCAGGAATTGGCCGAGAAAATAGAAAACAATATGCAGTCTTTAGGCAAGTCCAACATTCTAGGTCACACTAGGGGAAACAATTCCTACAACAAAGAGACCAAGGGTAAATCTTTTGAATCATAAGAAAAGGAAACTTGTAAAGATCCCATGGAAAAGGTGACGGACATGATAAAAAAATTGGTTCCTAGTCAAAACCAACTAATGGCCAATCATGTTGCACACTTGAGTCACATACATAATATATTGATCACAATGGAAAGGAATAATGGACCTAGGAAATTTCAGCCTAAGCAGAATCAGATGTATCAAAATAAATTTCCTTAGCAGAAACCTAGGATTTCAAACCAGTTAGACTCAGCTAACATGGTAGAAAAAGTAATTCCATGGTGTAGACCCTGTGAACGACTCCACCAAGAAAGCACTTGTTATGTTGCAAATCAAGTCATTGAACATGGATTACTCAAGTTCAGTAGTCAGGAAACAACTTCAAGAGAGCTTGATCATGTAGACATGGTAGGCTATTCCTACCCTTTGTCACCAGATAAATAGTACAATCCTAAGGATGAAACCATTGCACTATATTATTGTGAAACTTATGATGAAAACTGCAATGCACATGATTGGACTCCTACGTGTTCTCCATATAATGATGACAGTATGGAAGGTTTAATCCCTTGTGACCTTTTCTCTAAAGAATATGGGTATGAAAATGAGGACAAGTATAACTTAGAGCATGATACAAGTGACAGAGACTCCCTTATCTCTGATAAAGATGTTGATGAGGAGTCATGGACATTCATGGAAAATCCAGTCTGTGACATGAATAAAGAGGAAAATAATGAACCAGAAACTTTTGAGGGTTTTGTTGATTTTTTTGTCTATGGCATATCTAAAGGAGAGAACATGGACCATGTGGCCTTGGGAAACTTTGATATGGAAAAGGAGAATGCAGTTTATCCATATGATCATTTTTAGCCATATATTAGTATTAGTAATGAAGACAAAGAGAACTTGATATCAACAATAGGGAATCCATCACATTTGACATAGATGGTGGTGATGACTATTGGTATTTTTGTGGATATCTTATTAAGAATCCTATATATGCTATATCCAGCAAGGGGAATGTCTATGTAGAAATTTGTGGAAGTCCAATTTACTATACTTCCACAGAAGAAAGCATGGATCTAGAGACCTTGGAAAATCCTAGTATGGAAAAGCAGCATTCAAAACTCTTATATGATCATTCATAGTCATATCATGCAGAGCCATAGAAAGGTATCAATAATGAAGACATGGAGAAGCAGTGTTGTGAAAAGACAAATGTTATGCAGTTAGTAGAATATCAGTTTCAACTATCATATCCACATATAGATTTTTCTCATGATTTGGAGCCGCTTGGGGCTTATACAATGAATTATCATCGGGTAATCCTTGATGATCAGTATGATGGTGTAGTCAATCAGCCTCATCATTCTAATTTGTATATCAACCCTGTCCAGTCATAAATAGAAGTAGCCTGCGCAAGGAATTACCAATTTCAGAGGAATTTTGATGACATTATTCATGCCTATGATTTCCCATCCATCCCGCCCCTTCTGGATCATCACGTAGGTTTGAATTTTCTGAATAAAGTATCCTTTCTTTTGCTAGTAACCAAAGACAAGGAAATTTTTTTTATGCTAATAAAATGCTTAGGTGGTTACATTGGATTTCTGATTACACAACCCTTTTTATATCATGCTTAGAGTAGGAAAATAAGCTCCTTGAAAAAGAGCATTTACTTTCCGCATTTTTTGTTTTGTTCTTAGCTATAATCGAACATTTTTTTTCATTACTTAGTTACATTTATTTTGTTTAAATAAATCATCTTAATGGTTCATTTGGGTTTTATGTAAAGCTTGTGCTACTGAGGTTTTCTTGTCAAGTTGAGATGTTTTTACAGGGTGTATAAACCAGAGATTCTAGTGTTCTCATATCCTCTCCTTGCCCTATGACCAAATCGATCACACGTCCCGTAATTGGAGCCATAATGTTACCACCTAAGTTCTACTTAGTGGTTTTTTATCAAGTGAGCCTGGTGAATTGGACAAAGATTTTATGTTCAGACATCAGAGGAACTTCTAAAGTGCTTCTGGGATGTGCTTGTTGTACTATATGACATGTTCATACCCTATGGGGGAATTGTAATAAATGTTCAAGCATGATAATTTCTATAAAAGAATCATTCTCTTAGACTTTATTTGTCAATCTGATCAGCACATGGTGTTTTTTCCCTTGGTTATTATTGGTTGTTGAATAAACAACTGATAATTTCTAAGTTTTTCACTCCATACCTCCAAAGTTGGGGTGGTTGGCTTGGCATTTAGGCCTATTGAAGTTATTAGAGTCTATGTTTCAATGTATAAGCATGCTAGGAATCATGGTCGAGTCATATGAACATGTCTAAGTCCCCCTAGGTTTTTCATTTTTTTTATTTTTTAATTTTTTCAGTGTTTTTTATTAAATTTAATTTTTCCCAAACTTAGGCTATTTTTTAATAGTTTAATTGGAAAAATTGGTTTTCTAATAAACGTGGGACAAATAATCAGTTTCATTCATATAGGTGCTCATTTTCAAGCTAAGAGCACCATGTAAACCCATGGACCCACTTTTTTCAGGTTTTGAGTGATTTTCCATCACTTAGGTCAGGAAACCCCAAAAATTCAATTATTGATTATTTTAATTAATAAATTGATTAATAATGGAGCAAATCCAAAATCCTAGATCAATGGATTCTTAGCCGATTTGATTGAAATGAGTCAAATCTGAACCAAATTGACTGGATCTAACAAATCCTTTACCTAAGGAGGTGATCTGGATAGATCTAGAGTTGATCTTCAGCATCCTTTATGAGGAATTGCGCGCTCTCTCTCTCCTCCACACGTGTGGGCTCTCCTAGAAGCTATGTGGATTGATGTGTCAGTCTATGGGTTGATGTGTCAGCTAAATCAGCCCCTCGATTAACAAGTAGGATTAGTTCATCTTCGGATCAGCATTGATGGACACTCCTTCAGCTGCAGTGGTCTATCTCCTTTGGATTTGCGCCCCCCCTGGGCTGGATCTCCTATTTTTTTTGTATAAATAAATCTCAGGCTACCTCTTCCAAGCTAGTTAGAATTGGATTGAGGGGATATTGCTGTTGTAATACTGCGTAATATATTTTGTTATTGGAATAAAGTGAAGCTTTGGAGGCCAAATCTGTGTAATGCTTTTATATGTGGGGATTTGACATTGTCTTGCAGTTTTTTACCATTGGCTTTCTCTCAATTTCTGCATTTGAATACTGTATAGCTTAATGATTCAGCTGAATCGATGGGTGTATGGTTGGGCAAGTAAGATTAATTTCTTTTCAATATCTCATGGTATATATGCTTAAAGATTCAGATCATACATTTTTAAATAAGTTTATTTGCATGTAATCCCTCTCTTTCTTCATGTATTTCTATCCAGATCTCATAAGGTTTTGTGCAGGATTGTTTGTTAGTTTTCAAGTAACATGGGTTGGACGAACTGTGGATCTAGCTTGAATACACTAGGCATCTAACTATTTTGTGAAGGCATTTTCTCTCAGCATTCCACTAACTAGTATTCTTTACAGATCCATTCCCAGCACCAAGCGCTCTTCCTTTCCTCTTCCTCCTTCAAATTTCTTCAAAATCAGTCTGGTTACTTGTTTTGCACCTTTAAATTTGTTATATTTATCAATTTCATAGTTAATATTTCATATATATTGCTTCCTTAAAGCTCATAAAACTAGATCTCATTCCTAAAGAAACTTTTACAAGCTTTCTAGATCTAGTTTTAGGGAAAGTTGTCATTTTTCAACCCTGTGAAAGTACATCTAAATCTTGTTGAATGCATGGTTGTTTCCTTAGAATTGAAAATATTATATTCAGTAATTTAATTTCTTCATATTGTATTCCCCCAAAGCAGACCAAGATCCAAAGGAAAGCTTGATTTCCTTGGTTCTTTTTCCGCTTCTTTAAAAACTAGTTTTAATTTAGAATTTTTGGGTAAAACGTTTATTCATCCAAAGTACTTTCAAAGTACTTTTGGGAATATTTAAACGTGATAAGTTTTCTTTTTTTTTATCAGCTGTAACAGAAAAGAGGAGGAGGCGCTGTCCGAAAATCATTTTTGGACCATTCGAAATCCCCTAGGGGGTCCCCGTCTTCAAAAAAATTCAAAATTTCACAATTTGTAAACGTTGGGTCTCATTCCGTATAAGGAAGAAGTAACTGATTTTACATTTTCTGATATTGTAATTTCTGTTAATAAGAAAATAACCTCTTCGAATAGTCTCTTTCGGGCCTGTTCACCATCCCCCTTGGGGGGATTTGCGTCTGTGTCATTTTTTACTTTTTGTTGATATTTTTTCAATCTAGTGTAGTTGTAATCTATAGGGTAGTATACTTTGACTTATAATCATTTCCATATTCCATATCTGGTTCTTTTAAAGTAATTTTAATACTTACCCCATGGGCCTCCTTTTGAGCCGAAAGGTGAAGAAAGGGTGGTGGTAATCTAATTAGCAAATTATGGTTTTATTATATGTTTATGCCTCATATTTTATCATAATTTTTTTTAGTAATCATAATAAAATTAACCCCTCCTTGATTCCCCGATTGAGGTCCACTTCGACCAAAAGAGGTTCCTGGAGGGTTTTCTTTTTAACAAGAACTCCTCCTTTAAAATTTACTAAAAGTAACAAAGACTCCAGTGTGTATGCTATGTACTTGGCTGCGGTTCATCTGATCAATCAAGATGCATCAAAAGCACTTGAGTGACTAGAATAATTAGGATTCACTCTCCCCAAATTGAAAAACCATCAGGAAAAAATTCAATGCCCCAATCAAACCATTACGGTGGCAAAAATAACCGAAGAAAGCGGGAACTCCTGAAAAGTGACCTCGGGGTGCCAATATTTGTTACACCTTTGGGTACATTATGAACAACATCCTCAGAGACTCCATTCATCCCACATATTCCTTGCGGGTAGCCGTGACGGTTTAGTTTTGGACATACTTCAAGTATACCCTAGGTATATCCGGAGTCCCCTCGCCTGAGTTAAATTATTTATCTTCTTACATTAATTTAAAATTAACCAAGATACAATTGCACAACATTCATTCCAACACTTGCAAGCACTCTTAATTTTTTTTAGACTCCATTTTCAAGGCACTAGTCAACTGTTTATTTCTTTAAATCTATATGTGTTTGGGTCTCATTTTCATGCTTACTTGTGATTATCTCATCATGTTATTTGTTGTTTAGAATTTTTAAATCGAAACTCCTAGAAAAATTACTCATTAATACCATCATGATACTAAATAAATTTTCCTTAGTAACTTAATAGGGTCTACCCCCCTTGGCTTCGTTAGGAGTTGAGCCTAAACGGAGGAGTCAAGAACAAGGTGAGAGCCTTGACTCGAGACTTGCCCCCAAAGAAACACCAAGTGGCTTGAAGATTTATACAGTGTAACCCAGGTGTGTGAAAGGTGACAATGGAAGCCACATAAAATAAACGGTTGTTAAGAGTTGTGGAAAAGGAATTGCAGGAGGGAAATTGCAATTCAAGTTCCTGGAAAAGTTGGATCAGGAATCTACAATCCACAATCCAATGACGGAAAGGAGTGTTGCGGACACACAATTCTGGAACTCAATTTGGAATTTGGGAATTTCCACAATCCGCAAATATAGAAACAGAGTTGTGGAAACTCCGTTGCGAAAAGAAACTTGCAAAAAGGTTGAATTTGCAAAGAGAGACAGAGGTTGCAGAAAGACAGATTTGCGGAAATTTGTCTTCTAGAAGGAATTGTCTTGAGTTCAGAGATGTGCAATAGATTTGCGGGAGACGAAATATTTGGACAATAATCCAAATTTAGAGTTTGCTAAATGTAGAGAAAGCTAAATCATGGGGAAAGCAGATGGGATAATGGTTGTTTCAGGTTCCATGTCCATCATATTGGCATCAAAGCACAACTAGCTCTTGGAAAGAGGTAATGATATTTTTTTATGTTATGATTATAATTAACTGTGGTAAAATAATTGCAGACAAAGAGTGTGTGATTTAAATTGATATTAGCCACAGGAGAGTGCAAAAGAAACCCTTGGAAGGATTTAACAAGTTACAACAGACTAAAGGAAGTGGAGTTGTACATAACACACTTATGGTCCTGATGAAGAAGAGTTTGTGAACTCTTAGAGGAAAGAGGAAGCAGTGGAAGAACCCATAAATCCAACAGAGGTTGGAAAAGAGAGGACTAGTGCATGTTCTCAAAAGAGAAGTGGACATGCATAAGCCAAACATAAGAACATAGGAGATGCTTAAAAGGTTCTATAGGAGAAGAACGAGAGATACAAAAAGGACAAGCTTAAGGAGAGATATCTTGTTGAGGTATAATATACAAGTGTGGAGACTTGTTGAGGGAGGCTTAGGAAAGAAGTCCACAAGTGGATAGGTTGAAGTTCACAAAAGAGAGGGAGATAGAAAAGAATATTACTAGGTCATTGCAGGGGTTCAAAGGAAAGCCACAACAAAATAAATAAGAAAGAAAGTCAAGAAGAATGTAATAGGGAGTTGTTAAAGTTAGCAAGAGACATTTGATGCTTCGAGAAGTGTATACAAGTATTTGTAGAAGAAACCTAGATGTATGGTTGGGTAATGAGGAAAAGGAAGGTAAGATGGAAATCACTACAGGTGAATCTAAGGAAAAATAGGTATGCTCGATTGAAAAAAGAACTTGTAGAAGATGAGTCTGAGATGGAAGTTTCATATTGTGAACCTGAATAGGGTCCTTTGCTTGGTGGTGACGATGAAGCAGAAAATGAGAGACTAATTGAAATTCTCATGGATTATGTAAAGAGTATAGATCAACTTATGGATGAGATGACTATGAGATCGAATGAGATGAAGAGGTTTATTTTTTTTAGATTGATGATTTGTTTGTGATTACAGGTTTTGTTGCAGATGATAGGAAGTATTTTGAAGTTGTCTTCAAATTTGATGAAGTCAAATATGATGAACAAAGTCTCTCAAATGAGGAAAGGTCCAAAGTAATGCAAAAAAAGGAACTTATTGATAAGTTTTGTGATGGAGGAACACATCCAATTGGAGATGATATGAAGATGAAGGAAGAAAAAGAAATGTACAGAGACATTTCGACAGGGAAGAATCAGAATTACATTCTAATGAAGGAAAAAGGTTAACAGTCACCTTGCACTGTCATGAACTCTGAAGGAAACGAAGATGTGATTTCCAAAAGCATGAAAATAGAATATAATTTTGTTTTAGTAAGAGCGGGGATAATATCCTACGAATATTGTATGTAGCTTGTAGCTCAGACTGGTTAAGAAATTGATGATGGTGAAAGTTTGATGTTATGTTCAGACCAACTCAAAGGGAGCATGCCAGAGAAAATATCAATAGGGACTTCAAAGTCTCATGTTTTTGAAACTGAATTTTGGTGTGTGTTTCCGTGTATTAAATAATGCGAAGACAGACAGCGAAGAAAATCTGTCATCACAAAGGTAGAGAATTGTTGGAATATTGGTTAATAAATTCAAGGATTGTTAAATATGAATGCTCAACGCATGATTTCAGAATTGGAAAAGAAAATATAGAATTTCGAAACATTGATTTGTCCTATAAGATAGTAGAAGGAAGTAGAGATTCAAAGTAACAAAAACAGTTTCAGAACAAGAGGATGCAAGCATACTGACCAAAGGATAGTTTTTACATGGAGATTGAAGAAGTAAGGATGCTAATGGTGAAGGTGTCTTAGATAAGGCATGAAGAAATAATGAAGATTTACATCATCAGAGAAAATAGACAAAACAACAATAGAAGATAGATGGTGGAAGAAAATTGCAGAAGCAAAGCTAGTGGAGCATTGCAACCAATAGTATGGAGACTAGGAGAACTAAGGATGACAAAGACAAAACAACATGATGAGATGATTGATCAGCTACAACACAAAGTTTGGGATCTTGTCATACTCAATAAGGAAGGTTATGAATAGTAGGTCATATTTATTTCCTCCTCGGGAGTTTGATGCAAGAGAATCCTGCTCTACATTCAAGTCTAAGCTCAATGTTTGATTAGACCTAGAAGAGGTCTTCATATTCTCAATTAATAGTCCTTAGACTATTACATTGTAAATAAATCTATGTTGAGTATTCTTCTAGATAGGTGATGAGTCATTAGGTGAGTGATGAGTCACTAAATGAGTCATGTAACTAAGCCCATGTCAAATGGTAGCATTCGATAAGGATCAAGGCTCTTATAAGCAATTCATTGAGATAGGGTTGATTATGTTTCTTTATTTAGAATTAGTTAGCATATTATTTAGTATAGTGAGGATATGAACCATAATAGCTTTATGAATTCTATTTTATATATGTTTGTAAACCTTCGAGGAAAAGTGGAGAAGGGAGTAAAGGGAGAGACAAAAGTAGCCATAAAAGCCAGAGGTATTCATTCAATGTGGATAAGGAGTGGGAAAATCATTGTAAATCACGCCAAGGTAATTGGTTGTAGTTATACCAGACTAAGAGAGTCAGAATGCAGGTTCTAAGATAATCATGAATGTCTAGTTTTATTGTATTGAAAGAAGGAAATCCTATTTAGGAATATCTTTTTGTGTGATTATAGTTCTTTCTGAATGTATGCTTTCATGAATTGAATGATTGATGATCTTTTTTAATGAATGATAAATTGATGTATGCATAGTCTAAAATTAGGGCTTGAAATAGTTGAATGGTAGGGAAATATTCATGAAGTGAACGTGAGTGGAAGATAAAAAATACGGAAGGTTAAGTGAAGTTTCGTTGGAGATAGCATATCAACGGATGAGATGAAGGGCGCAAGAGATATAACACTCCAAAAGAATCCCGCAAGATAAATTTGGAAGGAGGATGAAGGATCCACAAAGATAAGATGAGATGTGCATCTGATCTAAGATTAATGATCAGGAAAGAAGCCACATGAAATCAACAGTTGTAAAGAGTTGTGAAAAAGGAATTGCTGGAGGGAAATTGCTGAATTTCAACTTCTAGAAAAGTTGGATCAACAAATCGGCAATCCGACAATCCGATTGTGGAAAGGAGTGTTGTGGCTGCATAATTGTCGAAGTCAAATTTGGAATTTGGGAATTTCCGCAATCCGCAATCCGCAAATGTAGAAATAGAGTTGTGGAAAATTTGTTGCGGAAAGGAGATTGCAAAACGGTTGAAGTTGCAGAGAGAGATTGAGGTTGGGAAAAGACAAATTTGTGGAAATTTGTCCTATGGAAGGAATTGTCTTATGGAAAAACAAGCTTGCAGAAACCTTTCTTGCAGAATTGAAGCTCCAGAAGTAGAGCTGCACAATAGATTTACAGGAGAAGAAATATTTGGACATGAATCCAAATTTAGAGTTTGCTAATTGTAGAGCAAGCTAAAACCTAGGGAAAGTGGATGGTATAATGGTTATTTTGGGTTCCCATTTGTATCAGTGACCTTGAAGGATTTTAGTGAAGTTTTGCAGTTATTTTGAAGGATCATGTCTAAGTTGGAAGTGCAAACTAATTGAACAAGTTGTATATTTGAACCTTGCAAATGTGTATAAGTGAGAAAGTTTGTTCCAAGGTGTATGGTGATAGGAAATGAAAGGCCCAAATGCACATGATTAAGATTTTGGTATGAGTGGGAACATATTAACTTGCAAACATAGTTGTCCTTTGGATGAAGAAGTGTAAATAGATCTATGGTTTTGAAGAATTTCACTGTTTTAACATGTAGAAGGAACAAAATTTCTTAAATCAGTGGAACATCATAGAAGCTTTGTCAATCAATGATGGTGATCAAAGGTTGAATCAAATCAATGGTGGAAATGCATTATGCTGATCTAACTTGCACAGAAAAAGTAATGTTTCATATGGATAGAATCGCTTAAAGGCATGCATGTTTCAATGGTCAAGATCCATGATGGGGTAATATCAATGGAGGAGGTGAATTCCACTGATCTAACATGCTCATTGAAACTAACTTTTTCGATTTGCAGAATTTCTTAAAATGGTTGCATGTTTTAATGAAGGATATCTAATCATGAAAAAATATACAGCCAAGAACAATTCCACTTATTCAACATGCAAAGATAACTAAACATTTGAAATTTGGGGAATATGGTAGGCCTTTAAATATTGAATGACGTAGATTTAAAGTGGATTTTGATTAATGGATGGAAACAATTCTGCAAGGTGAACTAGCACATAAGAAGTCAGAATGAGGAATTGTGGAATTGGATATGGGCCACATATTCTGACGATTCAGATTAAAGCTTGATTTAGATCAACGACTGAAAATGGTTCCATTAATGCAAGGTGCAAGGAAGGAAAATTTTGCTGAGGATGCAGAAAGTATAACTATGGAAAATAATCAAATGTGTATATTTGAGCTAGGATAAATCTACGTGTGAGAATCAATCTGTGAAAAAAAGTTGTAAGAAAGATAAGAATGTGATATAAAAAAGAGAAAAGTTTAACGAAAGTACAGATGGGTGGTTCATATTTGGGAGAGTTTCATATCAAATATGGAGATTTGAAGTTGAAAGAAAAATAAAGAAGGGTAAAAGAGAAAGAATAAGGCAATGTGGTTAACCAAAAATAAAAAAGTCAAGGGATCGGATTGAAATATACTAGATCTACGGGTGGAAATACATTTGGTTCGAGAAGATGCACAAATGTTATGAAGAATAAACTATTATAAAGATAAGCACGTGGATGCAAATAATTTGTTTTTTCTAAGCATTGGAAAGCGAGAGCTCATACTATGTGGAAAGCGCCATGATGGAAAACAAATTTTGGACCATCTGTCAGCTGACCAGGTAGGATTTATTGTCTATTGAAATAATATTTAATGGCTGAGATGGAAGATTTAGAGGTCGAGAATCTTGAGTATTAGAAAAATGAATAATTTCTTGAAGACAAGGATTTGGAAATATTTAATACTATTTTGCTAAATGATACCATAGAAACCACCAAGAACAAGTTGAAAATACTTAAAGACCACGAAATTGATACTCATGGTGTTTTCTGTTTGTATTTATTTTATTTTTCCGTGGACCAAATCCCAAGTTATCTAGAGTTTGTTGATTGGTGTGACAATAATTATTCTCCTTCTAAGGGGGTAATCATGGATGCATCTAGGTATAAAATATTATGTCTAGTGAGTTCTCTTTGTTGATGTACTTGTAACTTCGGAATGTCTTCATTCATGTTCTTATGTATTGTAACCCAATGTTTATTTCAGGATGTATTGTAATGTATTTGAGTCATGTCATACCCCTATTTTTATTCCGAGAAGTTTCTATAATGAGAAAGTCATGTCAAGTCATTGTGGGTAACCCTTCTATTGGTCAAGGGTTAAAGTCCCCACAGTTGTGGGGCCCTTGGGTTATTAGAATATCCTAGTGAAGTCAACCCTAGGTGAGTCATTGTAAGTTGAGGAAAT
>LPNX011222543.1:31236-61078 GCA_001517045.1 Pseudotsuga menziesii
AGAAACTGCTGCTGTCGGGAGATCACTTACTGTTTTGGGGATTTTCTATTTTGGTGTTGATTCTATCTCTGAGGAAATTGCGGGGTTTTCACCATTTATGGTTTCCCCGAGAATAAACACTGTGTTAATTGTCTCTTGTGTTGTGATTATGTTTTATTGTTGTGCATGTTATTCTCTTAGTAAAGATCCTAACATAATGTTATTCTAGTTTAATGATATAAATCTAACATGGTATCAGAGCTAACCTGAGAAGAAGACATTGTGTAGCTACAAAAGATAGGGCTTCTTATTTTTTGGGTCTCTCTCGACAATCCATCAGCAAAAGTATGCTAGGATGACTCTCCATTGAAGGGTGCATCTTTCTGTCGAAGCGGAATTCAATTCTGGGAATTTTTAGTTTCCGATGCGGAAATTAAGGATTTCTACATAAGAGGAATTTTTGAGTGAGCCTAGCATAGGATTTTTCTCCTGATCTAAGCCGAATTTTTGAGACCTGTATCAAGAAATTTGGTTGGGTGAAACTCTGGGAATGTCAAACCCTAGTTTGATCCCGAGCTAGAAAAACCCTAAATACTAAAACTGCTACGTTTTGGTACATTCGTTATATCCCAAGATTGGAGAAGTATCAGGAGAAGAAAATTCCAGTGGAAGAAGATAAAATCTTGTGGTACACTGTTTCCAAAACTCAGCCTCATATTCGCTATATTCTGAGAGAGATGATCCCTCCAAGTTAGGGTTCCAGCCTCTTCTAGAATTCATCCCTAAATAGGACACCTGGGGAGAATTGCAATATATTGGGATACAGAGGTCCAAATGGAATTCCTGAAGATTTTACAGAAAGGGAACGGAATTTAATTTCATTGGTTCGAATATCGCACTTAGAAGATGAACCAGTGACACGTGGCATGCCGTACAAATTCTCTATTCTGAACAATCCTGTAACAGGTCACCTTGGGAAAAGGATCATAAATCCCAATTGGTGAAACCCATTTTTATGAAACATATGTTGTTGGATCAAGGACATGGGAGGTTACTTCAGCCCTAAATTTCAGACATAGAGGAGCAATAATTTAGGAGATATCACAGAAGCAGTGATAGACATTTCTGCAGAAGAAATTGGAAAACTAGGGCTTCTCGTTCCCGGAGCTTCCGTCCACTGTTTTCAGAAAAGGAGTACATTGGATAGCTCCATTTGAAGAGATATATATTTATATACAATCATATCTGAAAGATTCCAAGTTTTGAAAATTAGGGTTTCTGTGACAAACCCTAGATCAGCTAGCTCCAGAATAAGGACGAACACCTGAAATCGGTAAGATCTAATCTTTTGCTATTTCCATTGGAGGTTCTCATTTCAAAGTGATATATCACATTAGATTAATGATAAGCTTGGTGAAGTTGACAACTTCCAAGAATGGAAGTATATGATCTCTCTAAAGAAAATCAATGTGACACCTACATGAGAAGAGAGATTCCAGTTTCAGAGGGAGATGAAGCTAGAAGCCTTACACAAGAAGAACTTGGTCAAGGCCAAGAAGATCATTGCTGATTCAGTCATGAATCAACTTGTACTACAAGTGTACTCCTTAAAGACATCGAATATGTTTGATTTATTGACAAATCTATTTTAAGGGAAGAACACACATCAGAATATGACCTTAAGAAACTAGTTGGAGAATGTGAAGATCCAGAATGTGGAGACCATGCAGTCATAAGGGTCTCTCAAATCAAAGAACAAATTGAAGTGGTAAAAGAATAAGTGAAGAATGCAGAAGTGGTGATGGCCACCTTGAATGGCCTCCCAAGATCATGGGATTCATTCATTCAAGGAATGTGTTCCAGAAGGAAGTGATTACTTTCAGTAGACTCTGGGAAGAAGAAGAAGCTTGACTCATAAGAAGATAAGAGAAGATGGGAGCAATTGAAGATCAAGCTCTCACCATCCAAAGAAGATCCCTCAAGTAATGAGGAATATGAAGAACTCAACTCTTGAAGAATCTCTTATCCACCTTAGAATTTGGATAAGAAACGATGATATTATGAATGAAGAAGATGATGAAACTGAAGGCTCAAGAAGGAGTCTACCCATGAAACAAATAAAGATAAGTATTCAATTATCATTTCATGATATTGTTTTGTTATGCATTTGTTCATATTTAGTTGACGTATTATGCATGATAGGATGTTTGCATTAATGAAAATATATGACTAATATGCATGTGATGGGTAAGTATCTCATGGTGCTATACAACTTTCCATTGCTACTTATCTAGAATGAAACCTCTTTGCTGACTCTATTGGATTAGTGCACAATCTCAATGTTGTCCTGGTAGAGATGGAAGGCATCTAGAAAAGTTTTTATGAGATATGGATGAATGTTGTATTGGCTAAAGTAGTTGTATAATCATATATTTATGCATAAGAATTTTCCAGTATGAATATTCCTTATGAAATGTTTCTAACCATACAAATGCATTTGACTTGTAGGAAAGACCGCATACATAATCGCATACAAGAAAAGAAGGATGAGACTTGTTCTGAAGTACAAGTGACGACAGTTCAAGATGAAGAATAATATGAGGAATAAAGCAACATCATTGATACAGGACCTTCCAGCTATAAAGAAGTTCAAGAATAATGATGTCTAGGATGCAATATCGATATGTGAAGGGAAGTTCGTAGTTCCATAATGCATCATGGGATATAATTCAATATTTGTAGCATGAAACTTCTCACGAAAAGAAGGCATAGACTATGAAGAGACACTTGCGGCCATTGCATGAGAAGACACATGATAGGCAGAATCATGTGTGCAAATGAAAGAAGGCCTTGTACGTGCTCAGAAGACACCCATGGGATAAAACATACATGAGGAGCTTGATGAAGATCTGAACCTTTGATACAAGGTTGATAGAGGATGACAAGCTCACATATGGGTGCAAGATGAACCTTTGCTACAAGGTTGATAGAGGATGACAAGCTCACATATGGGTGCAAGATGAACCTTTGAAAAAGGTCCAAGATAGAGGATCTTGGTATCCAATGATCCTAGATGGATACATAGAATATTAGTAGCATAGGAAGCTACTTGTCACTCCGGTACAGAATGTTTCAGTGCATAGAGTACGAAAGACAGAGGAAGTATGATGCTTTAGAGGGAGTGACTGTAGAAGATCTCGAGGTTTGACATGGTATGATAGGATGGATAGATTATTGGTGACTCTAGGCTTTACTGAGAGTAAAGTGGATTCCAACCTTTTCTTTAAGGTTGAAGGTGAAATACCAGTGATGCTCCTATTATGTGTCGATGCACTAGGCATGGAGGTGTGGACAAGTGAAGTATGCAGTACAGATCCTGAAGAGGTTCAGGATGATGGACTGCATGACCACACCTATGGAATCAAACCTGAAGCTATTGAGTGTTGCTTCATCAAAGTCGGTTGATGCCATGATGTATTGTCAGATGATTTGTTCCTTGATGTACTTGACGGATACGAGACCAGATACTTGCTTTGTTGTGAACACATTGAGACATGTTCACTTGATGGCTGCAAGTATGATATGAATCGGAAGATTAACTTGGAAGGTTATATGGATTCATATTGGGTAGTGCCATTGATAGGAAGAACACTTTGGGGTGCTTCTTCAGTGTGAGATCATGTGTGATCTCTTGGTTGGCAGGATGGAGTCCTGCATGGTGCTGAGTACAGCCAAGGAAAAATATGATGCCACTTGCTCTTCAGGAGGTAGTATGTTTCTTTTGAAAACTACTATTTGATTTGATTGATCTGACTTGCACTTTTGGTATGATGCAAAGAGGAGCGGTGAAGCTCCAGTTTGTGATACAGATCGAGATCTCTCAAAAGAGGGAGTTCTAGCATAGCTGGGAGACAGGTTGTCTGAGAATAAATCCCGGCGAAGCTCGTAGGTTGATCAGATGTAAATGGTCATGTAGGTTGTCCTCGGATGTAATTGGTCTTGGCAAAGCTCGTGGGTTATCCTTGGACGTAATCATCCCTGATGTGATTCTATTCTAGAAATGCCTAGAGTGAAGTTTGAGTACTTTAGGGAGAAGCTTGGTGTTCTCCAGATCGAGGTTCCTCCCAAGAGGAAGTGATGTGTCCGTGCTATGCCATTATGACATGGTGAGAGGATTGGTTCCTTCCATGATCAGATGTAAGTGCTGTGCCATTCTGACATGGTGATAGGATTGGTTCCTTCCATGGTCAGATGTAAGAGCTGTGACATGGTGAGAGGATTGGTTCCTTCCATTGTCAGGTATATGTGGATGCCACATCTAGCATGAAAAAGGGCTCGCTCTGTGAATACACATCTAGTATGAAAAAGGAATAGCTCTGTGTAGATGGCACATCCAGCATGAAAAAGGGATGGCTCTATGGAGGCTCATTTAGTATGAAAAAGGACTAGCTCTGAGTAGTTACCACATCTGGTATGAAAAAGGACCATCTCTATGATTCCCTACCTAGTATGAAAAAGGACTAGCTCTGGGAAGGCTCATCTAGTATGAAAAAGGACTAGCTCTGGGAAGGCTCATCTAGTATGAAAAAGGACTAGCTCTGAGTAGCTGCCACATCTGGTATGAAAAAGGACCAGCTCTATGATGCCTCACCTGGTATGAAAAAGGACTAGCTCTGTGATTACCTACCTAGTATGAAAAAGGACTAACTCTGAGTAGCTGCCACATCTGGTATGAAAAAGGACCAGCTCTATGATGCCTCATCTGGTATGAAAAAGGACCAGCTCTATGATGCCCTACCTAGTTTGAAAAAGGACTAGCTCTTGGAAGGCTCATCTAGTATGAAAAAGGACTAGCTCTGAGTAGCTGCCTCATCTAGTATGAAAGAGGACTAGCTCTGATATGATACATCCATTATGAAAAAGGACTGGATCTGTAGAGGTTCCTATGACAAGAGGAATCAAGAGATAGCACCTGTGATGATGCCCATTGATGATCTAGATCAAGTGATGATGATCTAGATCCAATGATGATGATCCAGCAGTGATGATGTAGATCCAGTGATGATGATGATCCAAATCAAGTGATGATCTAGATTCAGTGATGATGATCCAGATCCAATGATGATGATCCAGATCGAGTGATGATCGAGATCTGATGATGAAGATGACTTTAATATGAAGATGACATGAAGATGAAGATGAATTGAAGATGAAGAAGACTTGAATATGACAAGGACTCGATGATGATCCAGAAGATACAGATAAGAAGACTTGTGCTAAAAATTGTGTCGAGAGAATACCTTCCTATTTAAGAGGGAGTGTTGATGCATTTGTAACTTCGGAATGTATTCATCTGTATTCTTATATATTGCAACCCGATGTTTATTTCAGGATGTATTGTAATGTATTTGAGTCATGTCATACCCTGATGTTTATTTAAGGAAGTTTCTATAATGAGAAAGTCATGTCAAGTCATTGTGGGTAACCCTCCTATTGGTCAAGGGTTAAAGTCCCCATAGTTGTGGGGCCCTTGGGTTATTAGACTATCCTAGTGAAGTCGACCCTAGGGGAGTCATTATAAGTCGGGGAAATAGTCCCCACCATTGTGTTACCCCCCTATTGGTTGGAGGAGGCAAAGTCCCCACAAGTGGTGGGCACTAGGGTTATTAGACACTCCTAGAGATGTCGGGTCTAGTAAGTAATTGTTAAGTGAGGCCGACATGTTGGAGTGCACTTCAAGTGAACGAAAGAATATAAATATAGAGTGAGCCTCTCTATTTATCTCACTTGCAACACTCACACTCACTCATTGGGGTCCATGAGTGAGAGAGGAGAAGCTCTCTCAGTGTGAGAGAGAGAGACTGCTGCTGTCGGGAGATCACTTACTGTTTTGGGGCTTTTCTATTTTGGTGTTGATTCTATCTCTGAGGAAGTTGTGGGGTTTTCACCATTTATGGTTTCCCAGAGGATAAACACTGTGTTCACTATATCTTGTGTTGTTCTTATGTTTTATTATTGTGCATGTTATTCTCTTAGTAAAGATCCTAACATAATGTTATGCTATCTTAATGATAAAAATATAACACTCTTGTCATCTGAAATACTTTGTCTATCCCTGTCAATTTTTTTCAAGTGTTTAAATAGTACAAAGAAAAAATGTTAGTTCAATTTTATCGAGAGTCTTTAATTGAGCATAAATAAAATTTCCTTGAATTATGTTCAAAACCCAATAGTTAGTTGTTAAGCCACCCCTTTCCCATTGATTTTAACATGTTTAATGAAGAAACCCAGTCTCTTTTAACCTAGGAAAGTCAGTTTTTAAGGATGGGTAGAAATAAATACATCACTAAACCATTGTTGAGTTCAGTGTTCACCCTTAGTATAGGTCTCATAGAGTCTGAACCATTGAGTCAGTCAATGCAGTAATCATGCCTTAGTTTTTAGCTGAGAATATTCATTCTCAGCTAGTAAAATTGCACATGATGAGGTCTTTCAAATTTCAATCTTTTCTAATGAATATTTTTTTATCATTTCATGAAGATAATTTACAACTCCCAAAGATGGTAATAACAGAATAAATCAACAACGATGATTGTAAATTTATGAATTTTATCATGGCAGAACTATACAATGTTTTCTTTAAAAAGAGATTTCCCATAGTATTACCAGAAATGAAAGAAATGCTATAGTTTTCACCTGAAAAAAGAATAGGGAATTGGTCCTATCTGAATATGGTATAGTGATTAGGGTGTATAGGTTTGTTCATCAACCCTATATCATACCATGATTTTTGACAATGAGAGTGCTTGCATTGGAGCTAATCAGAAAAAATTAAATAGTTGAATATGAACATTTCCTGAGTTTGAAGAAGACTTCGGAGATTAAATTTCCATGGATGGTAGTCCCTTTTGTCATCAAGAGTAAAGGGACTCTTCTAGTGATTGAAATCATGCACAGAGAAATTGGATTTTCAGTTGAAGCTGCTATTAATTATGATCCTCACCATGTTATCTCAAATAGGAGAGAGGCCAATAAAAATAAACCATTTTAAAATTTTGAAGTGGAAGGACTTTCTGAACCAGAGAACTCGATGGATTACCAAAAGGATTTAAAAAATGGTGGAAATATGCAGGAAGATTCAGTTTCATATGCACCAGGTAAAAGTTATCCTCAACAAAATATTTTTAGTATAGCTATGGCAACTACTCAAATTACACCATTGGCTAGTTTTTCTGAAAAAAAAATAAAATGGACTTCTTAGATGCCATGGATACTGAAGAAGAAGATACTACCAGAACACCCAAAAAAAAAATTTGAGAAAGAGGGGAAACTTGTACAGATCACAAAGTATAAAGGTAAAAAGAAGTAGATGAAGGTCAAAGGCACAACCCTTGAAATATAAGAATATACATTTGATAAAATTCCTGAAGGAACTACGGATAGATACAAGTCCAAGACTAAATTGTTAGACAAATAAAAGGATGCGGGGGAAAAAGATTCTAATGAAACATTGAAATTATATGATGAAGTGAAAAAATATCCAATCAATAAGTATCCCTAGTGACTGTTAGGGTTTAGGCTAAAAATACATTCAATTTGGCAGGGACTACATGAAACAATGTTGCTAAAATGAGAATGAACTTAAAGAATATCCTTGCTACCGATATGATACATCTACATAGAGGGATAGGGGACATTATTTATACTGATTTGTTGAAAGTAACATTACAAGTGTCAAAATTACAATCAAGTAAGAAATGAGTTGAATATTTACTCAGAAAGAAGAAGGTGGAGAACAAATCCCACTAGACACAAATTAAGAAGTTACAAGTAGAATTATTGGTGGCTAGTAGTCAATCTAAGAAGGGAGCTACTGCACAGAATTTGTTAAATGAAAAAGAAAGTGCAATTCAATTGTTGAAAAAGAAGCTGAAAATTCCATCTACTTAGCTTATACAAACTTCTGAGATGACATAGCGTGAGAAATAAAATGAAGCTTTGACTACATAATTGTCTGATTGTAAAGCAAGGTTGTTGAAGTTTGTGGAAAAGGAGAAGCAATGAGAAAAATATGCAAGGATTTAGGTTGAAAATAGAAAGGATTTAAAAACAAGACAAGTAAAGGTGGAGAAGGAACTATAAGAAAATAATAAAGAACATGAAGTGCAAATTATTCACCGCCTATACAATCTGGTGCAGAATCCCTATCCCAAGCTATGTATCAAGTAATTCTTAGAGATATGGAAATCACTAGTTTGAAGAACCCAAAATAAAAATTTGGAATACATAGGTGTAAAAAGAGAACAAGAAAGAAATACATCGGAGAAAAAATGTAAAGAGTTATTGGATAATAATAATAAATTGACAAAGCAAGTGACAGGATAGTCAACCTTATAGGGAGCTAAGAATATCATCTGGGATGTGCTTATAGCAAAAGAAACCAAGATGAGGCCTTATTTGGATTATATTTTAGACAAAGAGATTGTTATGCAAGCATATAGACAAAGTGTCCTAGTAGTGAAGAAAGTCTTCAATAAAAAACCTAGAGACACAGCTCAAAATGCAATTAGTTTTCGAAACAATTTGACAGAAGAGGAAATAAGGAAGGAAAATATCAAAGATAGGATCTTAACAATTACATGGGAAAGAAAGGTGGTCAGAAAATATCGACATTTGGATACTGTTGGAATATCTTTCAGAGTGGTGTGTTCTAAACTAGTAGATGGTAGCTAGTGCTCAGTATTAAAGTTTTAATGTATTGTCATTGATGGAAATGTGCTATAAAGAGAAGGGGAACTGATGTCAAATGGATGTGGAAATCTACTAAAAAAGAGGCAGGCACACAGGTATCAGTGGAGAAAATCAAACAGTGGGAGGTGCTAGAAATTCAGACTAAATCAAAAATCAGAAAAACTCTTAATCCTGTTGAACGGGTGGGAAAAAATCTTAATCGGATATAGGAAGATATTTACATCAGAAGCTGAATGACTTTCCCAGCTGCAACGGCGGAAAAGAAAAGGTTAAAGATGTGCGACTAAAATACTAATAAGCATCGGTAGTTGGAGTGCTTTTGAATTCGGACGCGGAGTTTCTTCGGGAACCGCAATGACAGAAGCAACAAAGACAAGTCATCCAAGGAAATCGAAAGTCGAAAGATATTTACATTGGAAGCTGAATGACTTTCCCAGCCGCAACGGAGGAAAGGAAAAGGTTAAATACGTGCAACTAAAATACTGATAAGAATCGGTAGTCGGAGTGCTTTCTACTTCAGAAGCGGAGTTGCTTTGGGAGCCACAACGGTGGAAGCAACAAAGACAAGTCATCCAAATCAATCGGAAGTCAGAAGATATTTACATCGGAAGCTGAATGAATTTCCCAGCCGCAACGTCAGAAAAGGAAAGGTTGAAGACGTGCTCGACTAAAAGACTGATAAGCATCAGACATCGAAACGCTTTGGATTTCGGATGCATAGTTACTTTGGGAGCCACAAAGGTGGAAGCATAGTGTATTTCTCATCCAGAATAGCGGAAGTCCACAACTCAACAATCAACCGACTAAGGCAAATACATCAGAGAATAATACTAAGACTGAAGCCGATTAGCTTTTCGCAACAGTGGGGGTATAAACAAGTAAAATTTCGATGAATTTAAACAAGCAACGACTCAACTCCAGCATTGGACACGGTCTTTCTGAAGAATCACGAGATGTCTATCTTTCAAGCAATTGATGACCGAAACTGTAGAAGGAGATGAACAGTATAGATCGATTAATGAGCAGAGGAAGTCTCCATATTTAGAATCGAGCCCAGGGCTCTTTGAAATAGAAGCATTGGAACATGAAGAGTCTAGCACAGTGGAATGCAGAGAGTCAGGAAAACTGGGTATTCAAAGGGTCTTTCAGTTAGATATGTTGAGAATCTATGGTATTTGTGGAATGTGAATCATTTTGTACAGATCAGTGTTCGGCCCTAACCGTTTCTGTAATGAACAGAGAGAATGAGAACCGACTGAAGTTTACATATATATATATATTATAGCAAGCAAAAATTAGTGTGAATTATTATTATAGGAGAGTAATGGTGTGCAGAGAGGGAAAAGCAGAGGAACTAAAGAATGTGCTGAACAGTTGAATAGAACAAAGGAGCAGAGAGCCGACGTTGAACATAGCAGAGTGGTTTGGTAAGCAGAGACATATCTGTATTGTTGCATTTTGATTCTATTTGAAAGTCTAGCAAATATGGGAGGTAGGGAGGTGCTAGGGGAGACTTTATGTCTCTGTCTGCAAGTGGGTGCTTGTAGTAATTGAAGATTGGTGTCTTCACCCTGTTGGTGCTGGGTCACAGTGAGAGTTGATGCTCTCAGCAAGTTGGTTCTTGCATTTAGAGGTTGTAGCCTCTTTGAGTCGGTGCTCAAATAAGAATTAATGTACAGTCATTGAAGCCTTTGACATCATAAGAAGGAGAGGATTTTCCCTTATGGGTTTCCTCGTGAAATATCTGTGTATCATATATGTGATTAAATGTTGTGATTGAATGCTGTGTTTTATGTTATCTGCTCTTATGTTTATAGCTCTGAATTCATAGCAAATATTGACTGCCATAAAGGTTATTGATTCTAAGTTAAAAGAAGTATATTGTAACAAATATAAACTAACTGATTCACCCCCCCTATCAGTTAGTTTATACTTGTAACAATTCGTATCAGAGCAACGTTCCTTTTGGTTAAGGTAGATCCTGAAGAGTTAAAATGGCTAGTCAAGATGGATCAATAAAAAAAGCACCCATATTTGATGGTAAAAATTTTGCTTTCTGGAAGGTTAGGATGAGAACATACTTAATGTCCCTAGGTGCTGATGTTTGGGAAGTAGTAGAGACTGGGTATGCAAAACTTGTTTTGCTGGCATCCAAAGATGATAAGCTAGAGTTTACTTTCAATGCAAAAGCAATGAATGATATTCTGAGTGGTCTTGCTAAAACTGAATTTGTAAAAGTAATGCATCTTAATTCTGCCAAAGAAATGTGGGATAAGCTTATTAGCAGCTATGAAGGAAATGAGAAAGTTAAAGATGCCAAGTTACAGACTCATCAGCTAAGATTTGAACAACTGAAAATGAATGAAGATGAAAGTATTAGTAAATTTTTCCTTAGAGTTCATGAGTTAGTAAATTCTATGAGAGCTCTTGGTGAAAAAATAAGTGATGATGATACGTTCCTTGTTCATAAAATCCTGAGATCTCTTCCTGACAGATTCAACCCTAAAGTCTCAGCTATAGAAGAAATGAGTGATCTTAAAACATTATCTCATGACCAATTACTAGGAATTCTGACAACCTATGAAATGAGGATTAGTAAAGACCAAAACACATCCACAGAAGCCTCTTTTAAAGCTGAAAAGAGTACAGAGGCAGATGTGGATGAAATAGAAGCAAAATTTGTGAGAAGACTGAAAATGGGGTCAGGGAAATACAAAGGCAAAGTGCCTTTCAAATGTTTTAACTGTGGTAAAACAAGACACTTTGCTGCTAAATGCCCTCATATGAGGAAAGAGCAGAGTTCTGCAGATGAAGAGAAATTTTTAAACAAGAGGTACAGTAAATAAAACAAGTACAAGAAGAAAAGTCTACGTGTGAATGATGATGAATCCACAGAAACTTTAGAAAGTGAATCCTCCCATGAAGACAAAAATAATGATTTCATGCTTATGACTGTAGAGGATCTAGAGATGAGTTGTACAGAGATGAATGATGCCATTGTGGACATGGAGGGAGAGCCGATGAGTGCTCTAGAGGATATTGATAGACTAAGAATAAAGAAAAGAAAAGAAAAACAACTATTAATCCAGTATGAAACCAATGGAAAAGACATCTCTCTAATAAAGCTAGAGCTAGAAGAGGCAAAGAAAATTGAAGAGACTCTAAAACAACAGCGAGCTGAAAGCAAAACCAGATGTGAACATCTAGAGAAAGAAGTAGTAACTGTTAAGAAGGATTTAGAAAAATTTCAATCCTTATATCATCAGAATATCTCTAGTATCAAAGCTTCAAAAGAGCTAAATAACATTCTAAATAGACAGAGGTCACCTCAGATTAAGTTTGGTCTAGGATATGGTAAAGGAGCAAGTAGCAGTGATTCAGAAAGCAAAGAATCATCAAACTTGATTCACTTTCAGAACAGCAAGCAGGAAGAAATACCCAGAATAATAAATGCTGAAGCATGTAAAGACAATAATGAAAATCGATCAAAGAGTGATAAAAAGCAAGAGAATACTGATCTAAATAGCAAATCGGTACAGTCAAGAGTTCATGAAAAAGATCCATATAACATAATCAAGTATGCAGATCAGAATTACAATTATGAGCATCGTAACTCTATACATTACTTTTCTAGAAATACACCGAGAGATAGGTATGCTAATTTCTTCAATGGTTATTGTTTCTGTTGTTCTAACTTTGGGCACAGAGTTGTCAATTGTTTTTACAATTTCAGAAACATTCAGAGAAGGATGTCAAATAACAAACATATGATACATCAATCAATGTATAATCATATGGGTCATGCATCTCAATCAACTGTTAAAAGAAGAATGCAAAACAGAAATACTAACCCGTTTGATCTTCTATAAAATGAAACAGAATGTTACATATGTCACAACTTTGGGCATAAAGCTACAGAATGTAACTTAAAAGAGAACAAAACAGAACCAAAGATGAAATATACAGCTGGACGAAATGTATGGAGGAAGAAAGAGAGTTCTCATTGTAATCTCGTGCTCTCATTTCAAAAACAGAAGAATCCTTGGTATATTGATAGTGGATGTTCAAAACATATGTCAGGAGATAAAGAGAAGTTTATTTCTATGTCAGAGCATAAATCTGGGAACGTAACATTTGGAAACAATGCACTAGGAAAGATCAGAGGGAAGGGAATGGTTAGTCTTAGCAATGGTAAAGGAAAGGATCAAGATGTGTTATTTGTAGATGGGTTGAAGCACAACCTTCTCAGTGTGAGTCAAATGTGTGACAAAGGGTGTGAAATCCTGTTCACTGCTAAAGATTGTAAAATTAAAAATGTTTCCTCAGGAAAACTGGTTTCGAAAGGAATAAGAACTGAGAATAATGTTTACATTTTAAAAGAAGAAAAAGAAGAGTGTTATCTCAACAAATATGATGAAAGATGGCTGTGGCACAGAAGACTAGGACATCTACATTTTGATCATCTAATAAAACTCAAAAACAGAGCAGTAGTAAGGGACTTTCCAGAAATATCTAAACCATGTGATGAAGTGTGTAAACCTTGTCAGATGGGGAAGTTAACCAGAACACAGTTTAAGTCAAAGAGTGTTCCCTCCACAAATAAGCCTCTTCAACTAGTTCATCTGGATCTGTGTGGCCCATCAAGGAAAGAAGGTATAGGTAAGGAGAACTATTTCATGCTCATGATTGATGAATATTCCAGACTAACATGGGTTGCATTCCTTAAAGAGAATTCTGAAGCATTTGCTAAATTCAAGATATTTGAAGCCCTGATTGAAAATCAGACTGGAAGAAAGATTAAAGCTATCAGATCTAACAGAGGAGGAGAATTCAGTTCAAGACAGTTTAAATAATTCTGTGATGAGCATGGAATTAGGAAATAATATACAATGGAAGGAACTCCTCAGCAAAATGGAGTTGTAGAAAGACAAAACAGAACAGTCCAACAGATGGGCAGATCAATTATGAAGGAAAAGGATATTTCTCAACGCTTCTGGGTGGAAGCTATCCATACAGCTATGCACATTCTTAACAAAGCTCATTTGAGACCAAACAGTGACAAAACACCATATCATTTATGGTTTGGAAGACCTACAACCATTAAACATTTCAGATTTTTTGGGATTAAATGCTATATCAAGAATAATGATGAAAATTTGGGCTAGTATGATGACAGAGCAAATGAAGGAATATTTTTAGGATATGCTACAGAAAGCAAAGGCTATAGGTGCTATAACAAGAGGCTGCGTAAAATAGTAGATTGCATAGATATGAAAGTAGATGAATATTGTCATGGAAATATCAGTCAAAGGAATGATGAAGATTCATGTTTGGAAGATACAAATGAAGAGACAAAAGAACAGGTCCAAGAATCCCAGAAGGAAGAATCTGAATCATCAGAGTATGAGGAAGCTAAACCTAAACAACACACTGTACAATCTTCTTCCAGAATGATTAGAAAAAATCACCATGAAATCCAAATCATTGGTGATGAGAGTAAAGGTGTTCAGACTAGAAGAAAGATTTTGCAGGAATATGAACAGTCTCATGTTGCTCTTCTCTCTACAATTGAGCCCCAATGTTTTAATGAAGCTAGCAAATACAAAGACTGGGTAGCAGCCATGAATGGAGAACTGGATCATATTGAGAAGAATAGCACTTGAGAACTTGTTCCTAGGCCATCAGACAAGAATGTGATTGGTTCCAAATGGGTATATAAGAATAAATTAAATGAATAGGGACAGATTGTAAGGAATAAAGCAAGACTGGTTTGTAAAGGTTATGCTCAGATTGAAGGACAAGACTTCGATGAAACATTTGCTCCAGTGGCAAGAATGGAGGCTATCAGAATTTTTCTAGCCGATGCTTGTTACAAACGATTTAGAGTATACCAGATGGATGTCAAGTCAGCATTTCTCAATGGAAATTTAGAAGAAGAAGTGTATGTGGAGAAACCTGAAGGCTTTTCACTCACAGATAAATCTGACTATGTATGCAAACTGAAAAAGGCTTTGTATGGGTTGAAGCAAGCACCTAGAGCCTGGTATGCCAGACTGGACAAATATCTACTAGACAAAGGATTCAAGAGAGGTTCTGTGGACATCAATTTATATATCAAAACTGAATGTGATGACTTACTGATTGTATTAGTTTATGTTGATGACATCATCTTTGGCTATACTAATAATCTTTTTGTTCAATGGTTTACTAACTCTATGAAATCTGAGTTCGAAATGTCAATGATTGGTGAGTTGTCCTATTTCCTTGGTCTTCAAATCTGTCAGAAACGTGGAGGTATGTTTATTTCTCAAGAAAAGTATCTAAAGGAGATGTTAAAGAAGTTTCAAATGGAAGACTCTAGACCTGTGAATACACCCATGGTCAGTGGCTGCAAGTTGAGCAAAGATGTTTCTTCACCTGAAGTGGATCAAAAGATGTACAGATCTATGATAGGAATCCTGTTATATATTACTGCATCAAGACGTGATATCATGCATGTTGTTGGAATGGTAGGAAGGTTTCAAGCTGCTCCTAAATAGAGTCATCTACTAGCTGTGAAACGTATATTCAAATACCTGAAAGGTACGCTCTCTTATGGTATGTGGTATCCCATAAATCAGAACTTTCAGCTAATAACATATTCAGATGCAGATTGGGCTAATTGTGTAGATGAAAGAAAAAGTACAAGTGGCAGAGCATTCTTCTTGGGAGAGTCTTTCATTTCCTGGCTAAGTAAAAAGAAAAGTTCCATTTCTTTATCTACTACTGAAGCAGAGTACATAGTTGATGCTAGTTGCTGTACTCAAATTTTATGGATGGTTCAATCTCTTGCTAATCTAGACGTAAATTATTCTGAGCCTATCCCCATTCAATGTGACAATACTAGTGCTATTAGTGTTTCCAAGAATCTTGTTCTTCATTCCAAAACTAAACACATTCCCATAAAGTACCATTTCTTGCGTGAACAAGTGGCTAATCAAGCAGTGTTGTTACATTATATTCCTTCTACCGAACAGATTGCTGATATTTTTACTAAGCATTTACCCACAGATCGGTTTGAATATCTATGTCAGAAGCGGGGTGTTCAGTCCTTGCCTCAGTAACTCATGCATTGTGTCAGGGGAAGTCTGTGTTTATTGTATATCTTATTTTTTGTTACAGCATGGAATGGCTGTTCGTTTTCTTAGTGCATCTTGTCAGGGGGAGACTAGTCATCAGACATACCATATCTTCCCAGGTTTATCCTTTGTCCTTGATGTCAAAGGGCTAGAAATGTGACTAGTTGAATGAAATATTTCCATCAATGTCAAAGGGGGAGATTGTTGGAATATCTTTCAGAGTGGTGTGTTCTGAACTAGTAGATGGTAGCTAGTGCTCAGTCTCAAAGTTTTAATGTATTGTCATTGATGGCAATCTACTATAAAGAGAATGGGAATTGATGTCAAATGGATGTGGCAATCTACTGAAAAAGAGGCAGGCATGTAGGTATCAATGGAGAAAATCGAACAGTGGGAGGTGCTAGAAATTCAGACTAAATCGAAAATCGGAAAAAATCTTAATCCTGTTGAACGGGCGGGAAAAAATCTTAATCGGATATTGGAAGATATTTACATCAGAAGCTGAATGACTTTCCAAGCCACAACGGTGGAAAAGAAAAGGTTAAATACGTGCGACTAAAATACTGATAAGCATCGGCAGTCAGAGCGCTTTTGACTTTGGACACGGAGTTGCTTTGGGAGCCGCAACAGTGGAAGCAATAAAGACAAGTCGTCCAAAGCAATCGGAAGTCAAAAGATATTTACATCAGAAGCTGAATGACTTTCCCAGCTGCAACGGTGGAAAAGCAAAGGTTAAAGATGTGCAACTAAAATACTGATAAGCATCAGTAGTCGGAGTGCTTTTGACTTCGGACGCGGAGTTTCTTTGGGAGCCGCAACGGTGGAAGAAACAAAGACAAGTCGTCCAACACAATCGAAAGTCAGAAGATATTTACATCGGAAACTAAATGAATTTCCTAGCCACAACGGCGGAAAAGGAAAGGTCAAAGACGCACGCGACTAAAAGACTGATAAGCATCGGCAGTCGGAACGCTTTGGACTTCGGACGCGTAGTTGCTTTGGGAGCCACAACAATGGAAGCATAGTGTATTTATCATCCGCAATAGCAGAAGTCCACAACTCAACAATCAGTCAACTAAGGAAAATACATCGGAGAAGAATACTGAGACTGAAGTTGATTAGCTTTCCGCAAAAGCAGGGGTATAAACAAGTAAACTTTCGATGAATTTAAACAAGCACCGGCTCAACTCCAGCATTGGACACGGTCTTTCTGAAGAATCATGAGATGTCTATCTTTCAAGCAATTGATGACCAAAACCGCAGAAGGAGATGAACATCACAGATGGCTTAATGAGCAGAGGAAGTCTCCATATTTAGAATCAAGCCCAGGGCTCTTTGAACTGGAAGCATTGGAACATGAAGATTCTAGCACAGTGGAATGCAGAGAGTCAGGAAAGCTGGGTATTCAAAGGGTCTTTCAGTTAGAGATGTTGAGAATCTATGGTATTTGTGGAATGTGAATTGTTTTGTACAGATCAGCGTTCGGCTGTAACCGTTTCTGTAATGAATGGAGAGAATGAGAACCGACTGAAGTTTATATATATATATATTATAGCAAGCAGAAATTAGTGTGAATTATTCTTAGAGGAGAGTAATGGTGTGTAGAGAGAGTAGAGCAGCAGAGTAGAGGAACTCAAGAATGTGCTGAACAGTTGAACAGAACAAAGGAGGAGAGAGCCGATTTTGAACAGAGCAGAGTGGTTTGGTAAGCAGAGACATATTTGTATTGTTGCATTTTGATTCTATTGGAAAGTCTAGCAAATAAGGGAGGTATGGAGGTGCTAGGGGAGACTTTATGTCTCTGTCTGCAAGTGGGTGCTTGTAGTAATTGAAGATTGGTGTCTTCACCCAGTTGGTGCTGGGTCACAGTGAGAGTTGATGCTCTCAGCAAGTTGGTGCTTGCATTTAGAGGTTGTAGCCTCTTTGATTTGGTGCTCAAATAAGAAGTAATGTACAGTCATTGAAGCCTTTGACATCATAAGAAGAAGAGGTTTTTCCCTTATGGGTTTCCTCGTGAAATATCTGTGTATCATATATGTGATTAAATGTTGTGATTGAATGTTGTGTTTTATGTTATCTGATCTTATGTTTATAACTCTGAATTCATAGCAAAGATTGACTGCCATAAAGGTTATTGATTCTAAGTTAAAATAAGTATATTGTAACAAATCTAAACTAACT
Source organism: Pseudotsuga menziesii (assembly GCA_001517045.1). Lineage (NCBI taxonomy): Eukaryota > Viridiplantae > Streptophyta > Pinopsida > Pinales > Pinaceae > Pseudotsuga > Pseudotsuga menziesii. The sequence goes on from LPNX011222543.1 coordinate 49,266, forward strand.
GATTCACCCCCCCTCTCAGTTAGTTTATACCTGTAACAGATACAGCTCAAGCAAAAATTGATATTATGAATCAGCAGATTAAGGAATTCATCGAGCTATTTAGTCCCTTGTTCAAATCATGACTTCATTTTTTTTGGGAAGAGAAAGGAGGTATGTTGTCAAAATGATTATACTGACACGTTTATTAATTGTAGGTTAGATCACAGGTAGTTTGAAGATATGCAATAATCCTTATCTGGAAAAATAGTGGTTGATAAATCGGATGAAGATTTTGAGATGTTGTTTGATTTCAAAGCTACATGTGCTAAATTGCGATATTTTTCTTATGTGGTGAATGTGGATCTCAGAGTGTTGGGAAAAGAGATGATCAGTATGGATTTTCCAGCTATTGACCAATGGAAGACAGTTGAAAATTTTGGAAAAGAAAAATACGGGTAGCGCTAGTAAAGATTTTGAAGACAATTGAGAAAAGAAAAAAATCATTTTCTAATTCGTTTTGAGAAATTAGTTAGTTAAGGAGTTTAGTTTATTTCAAAAAATAGTTAGAAGCAAATAAATATTTCTTACACATGTAAAGCAAGCTGTGCCTATTTTTAGAATCAGTTATTTAGCTCATTGAGCAATATTTTGTATTTAAACAAGTGTTTGTAATATAACAAGGGTTGGAACCCATGATATTTATGTTGTGTACTTTGAGACCTATCATTAATACAATTTCACAGCCAAATGTTGGCCTTTTTCTACAAAGATTCATGTGTATTTCGTAGTTATAGTGTGTTATTTCCTTTCCTATGTGCATGTCTTTCCTGTTAAACTTGCCATTATGTCTTCTTTCATATGTGGAATGACTATGTAATAGTTTCAAAATTCATATTTTTATTCTCTAGCTATTGTTTGTGATACTCACCAATCTTTCTTACTAAAGTCAATGCAGAATTCATCTCTTTTGTGCTTTATGTTGATGGATTGTTCTTGTTTCTTATTTATCACTGGACAAACAACATTTTGACTGTGACCAAGTATTATCTTGGCTTTGTAGATTTTTCCCATGCAAATAGTTCCATGATTCATAAAAATATTTGTGACTCCATAGCCCAATGTATGCTTGCCTTGTTTCAACTGCAAATACAATCTGAATTTTTATGTTATTTTACACAGGTATCTTTGTTAAAACAAATCAGTGAGAGATCCCTCTCTGGAAAGAAGGAAGCCAAATTTATTTCTTAATGTGGTTCTATTGCTAGCTTGAGATTTCCTTCCACAACCTGAGGTAAATTTGAGTGATAACAATTACAAAAGACCATTTATGTTTAACATCTATATTCACTTTACTAGATTTGTCATAACCCTTTCATATGAATGGCCACAAAGTGGATGAAATAGTTTTTGGAAGTATCCAGGTCCATTGGGAACCCCTATGGTTCCACAAAAGATGGGAAATTTCCTTCAACTCCAAACTCCTTGTGTTCTTCTAAAAGATCTTGAAGCTCTGCCAAACTCATTAGTTAAAAACATGGATGAAACACTGAAAACAATTGATGACATCTTTCAATCTAAAGTTTCAATTAGTATATATGGCGTTTATTGAGTTGATTTCATGATCTAAAGTGTTAGAAACTATCATGAAGTTCTGAAGGATTGAAAATTAAAATTTTTTTTCTTTACCCATTTTTTATCACATGATACAGTTGATAGAATTAATAAGAGTTTGGTTAGAGAGGATTGCTCTAGAAATTACAGGTGACATGGAAAATGTTGAGCAGAGCATTGTAGAAGCCATATAAACTACTGCATAGGTATGCAAATATCATACTTTTTCTTTTACATTAATCCTAGTTGAGTAAGCACAAAAAAGTCTAACATTGTATGCAATATATGGTGCAAAACCCTAGTCTTTTTGTGTTTTCAGTTATATTGAACTATTTGTAAACCTTAAAGGCTGAAAATGGTGTAGGATACATGACAGTCGATATGATTAGAAAATATGACTCCCAACACTGCAAAATTATAGAAATTGTATCATGCTTTGATTTTGTAATTTTTCTAGTTTTTCTAGCTCATGATTTTAATTACTTCTTGTTGTTGTGAAGCATGGCTCGATGCAAACACTCATGAAGATTATCATTGCAATTATTGGAGATTATAAGCAAAATAAATTTTCTTTGGGGAGCATCTATAGTCCTTTATGCAAACTTTACTATAAATTATATTGTTGCACAATATTTCACAGGATTAATCAACAATATCTATTATCTAGATCCTTCATAGGGAAAATTACTGCTAAATAATATAATGCAATATTTTTACCCATTTAATCTATTAGACGTGCTTGTATTTGTTTTATACAATATTTTCTTCATTATTGTTTTGCAAATAGAGTAGGAAGTTATATTCTCCAGTTTAATCAAAATTTTCATCTTGCTAACTCTAATTTGCCTTCAAGATTCATCAAAACAAGGATCAAGACAATCAACTCTTTTTAGATTATCCGTACAACAAAAATGATTAGTGTTTACCTTTGGTACCACTTAAGAACACCAAATGTGTTTGTCAGCATAAAGGAAAGAAGTCACGGTGAGTAATATTTTGACTAAGCATAATGAAAAATTACTCTGGAGACAATTTAGAAATGTAAAAAAATTGTTATGAATGATTAAACATTTGATGTGATTTTCAGGACCTAAGAGACTTATTACATAGAGAAAGAGATGATGTTCATGTTCTACAGTCTGAGTGGAGAAGGGATTTGGAAATGCTAGGTAAGTTACACGAAGACAACTCTACACTCAAATAGCATTGATATGGGATAATTATTTTATGAACATTGTGATCTATACATTTGGTATGCATTTCTAGCACAGTAAGTTACTATAGGAAATTGCAAATAAGCTAGCAATGTTGTTTTCATACTATAGGAAATGAGTTCATATTGAGACATTAAAACTATTTTTTTTGTGCATTTGACATGACTGGTTGATAATCAGGTCATAAGAAGTGTTAGCCAAGCCCAAGCCAAATAAACTTGAGTTTTTAGCTTAGTTATTAAAAATTTCATTCCGACCTATTTTTTTTTTACTTGTTGGGTGAAACCAACTAGACAAGTATACCAAATTTGGTCGGACTTTTAGACCCGACTATTTTTCCTTTACAAGCTTTTTACTTGTCAGTTCTGCCAATGGGTTTTACTTCGACAACTTGTCGGTTTCAGTAACCGACAACTTGTCGGTTTCAGTAACCGACAACTTGTCAGTTTTACTCTACCATTTTACTTGGACTCACTTGCTCTGGTTTTCTTTTAGTCATAATTGATATAGTATGTTTCTTAGTCTAAACGACTTAAGAATTTACAAAAAAAATTCACCTCTGAGTAAGATGAAGTAAAAACCGACACAATAACAATTCAACAGAACTATAAAAACATATAACCAAATATTTAGGAAGACTTGTGTGGACCACTCTGTCGTAAAACTAAGAACTTTCACTGAGTGAGAAATTTATGGATTCTTATTCTTTCAATCAACCATAATTGTAAACAACATTTACACAAGTAACTCTAGAAAGAATGTGGCCAAATAAACATGAATTTAACCATAAAATATTTCATATATATATATATATATATATATAACTTGTCTGAAAATAACAAAACATAATACAAACTTGTCGTCTCACCGACTGATCCTTTTACAGAACTTCGTCTCTTTGACGGAATCACACACACTGAAGCTTGAGCTTCAACTTCAGTCTCTGCTCAGAGTTCTCTCTTTTTACCACCTAGAGTTCTTATGTCTAACTTGATTTACAATATTCATCTACTATTTATAGGAAACTTGAAAATTGATTTTATGTGAATCTACACAATTGCCATTAATGGCTATAATAACTATCTACCTACAAACTTAGCTTCAGAAATTAATTCGATTGGTTTAGATTTCTGAATTGTGGAATCTTTCCTCTTGTCAAACTGACCCACAAGATCTATTTTGATATGGACTCTGACAGAGTCAACTGAGATCAAATATGGACATCTGAGTAATTAATATTTTCAACACTCCCCCTTAATTATGAGAAGATGGGGATTTTTTTTTAACAAAATTTACAAAATGTATTCTTCCTTAATGCAATGGCTGAATTTTTGTCACATAATATGGTTGTTGGTGTTGGAATATAATCCGTCAGGATTATACTTTAGTGTAAATATTAGGAATATGAATAGTTACATAGGAAAGTGAAAAGGCTGGTTGGAAGATGAATCTCAACCACCATATGAAATGTATAAATGTATGCATTAGCAATGGAATAAGTGGAATTTGGGAGTTATTATCTAACAGTGGTATGATGAGGCAAACAATAAGTTTGTTATTTCCAGAGATATCATTTTTCTTGAGACTAATAAAAATGACCAGTCCATTGAGAGATAGCTTGATCATTTGGAAAAATATCCTCATCCAAAGAAATATTCTGAAAATGAATATGAAATTCCATACCTTGAAGGGGGGATTCCTATTCTGGATCAACCTTTGGAATTTCCATATGAAGCACCAACTCCCCCACATGAAGAAGTTCCTTCTACTTCACCTGAACAAGAGATTCAACTAGATGATGTGATTGAGAGAATTGGAAGACTCTCAATCAATGATGGAGCACCACCAGCTGATCAACCAGGACCATCACAGAAGATTCCTAAATGGGCCACAAAGACACTTGAAAGTGTCCATCCGGATGAAGTTGGAAAGACGGGAGCGAGAAGTTCAAAAAGACATGAAGATGGAGGAGAAGCAAATAATTCAGGTGATGACATGGATGTATCGTTGAAGAACTGCATGCGATTTCTTTCCTATGTTTCTTTGAGAGCTATGCCTCTCACTCACCATCACCTGTGTGAGGAGTGTACATCTGCATAACCAGTGACTGAATATTTCTGCAGTAAATCTTCACACCTATCATCTCACTGCAAGTTAAATCCGTGACTCTCTGTGACTTGGAAGACTCCATTCTTGTGAGATTGAAGCTACCAATCAGATCTTTGAGGACCGTGGAAGCTGAGAAGATTGTTGAAGCATTTTTGTGGCTGCGTTGGTGTGGTATGTGTTGAAGACTAATTTATTGGAGTTGAAGGCTGAGGCTTGACCTTGTATAAGAATTGTTGTAAACTTTTGTTCCATCAGAGTTATTTCTTCTCTGTAGAGTGTTGCGACTTCATACAAGGATCGAGATATGCTGCAAGTTATTGATGTAATTAAAATGTAGTTCATATGTAATATCACTCTAGAATAAACAATAATCAACTGCATAATTTGATTGTAAAGTAGCTGCATTTTGAGTCCACTCATAGGCTTGAAACTGTGACCAGTATAGGAGCAGATTGTTGTTGTTTGTTGTGACCGCTTTGAAGACTGATTATCATTGGCATTGTTGTAAAGATTGAGGAAGGTGGTAGAGACTTAGACCTGCACCTTTACTCTTTCTTCTTTTTCTCCTATTGCTTTAGTTGCAGATTCATCACAGAAGATGCAATCTATAGCATCTATAGTTGGTGCCACTCTCAGTGGAAAAGACACTTATCTAGAATGGTGGAGGGAGATCAAATCTACCTTCACCTACAATGACCTTTGGGACAATATTTGCGAAGGCACCACAATAGAGACAGAAGCTGGAGAGCCCATAACCAGAGACCCAAGACCACCATAATCCGAGAAAGAGAAGGCCATTTGGAAAACAAAAGACAAGAAAACTTTAGCGATAATCACTGCCACAGTCAGTGAAGAGGTGAGCCAACACATATTGCCTGCAAAGTCATGTTTTGAAGCACTAAAAACGTTAAAAGATCTATATGATTCACACTCTGTAATGGAAGTTATTCAACTAATGCTAAAAATACTCAGTTTAGAAGTAAAAGACAATGATCCCATGTTACTTGCCTCTGAAATCAAAGCTATCATGCACAAGATTCAAGCCATTGGTATGAAACCAGATCTTCCCCTTGCAGCATTTGTAAAATCTTTGTATCCTTCTCACTCCAACTATCTTGAGTCATTGCAAGCAAGTGACAAGTTCAAATCACTAACATTTGACACCCTGGTAGAGAAGATAGCTGACAGAGAGAAATATTTTGGTAAGAAGACAACCGAGCATTTTGGAGAATCACTTTGATTTTCTCAAAAAGCAAAGAACCACACCAAAGGCCAATCCAATAATCATCCCAAATGATAAAGCAGCAAGAGAGGTAGAGGAAGAAGAAACTTCAGAGGTAGAGGAGGCAGAAACAACTCCAGCAAAAGATCAGATTTGAAGTGCAAGCGTTGTGGAAAGATTGGACACACAATAGATCAGTGTTGGGCTTCATGGGACTCCATCAAAGACAGACATAACCAGAAGAAAGATGACAATAAGAACCAAGATGCTAGTAAATCTTCATATTCTGCTCATTGTATTGTTGCACATTGTAATCTTGGTATTAATGAATTGACTTCACTTTCATCTTAAAAAGATTTTAGGCTACTTGATACTGGTGCAACATCACACATGACTTTTAGAAAAGACTGTTTTGAAGAACTTAATGAAACAATAAATGGCATAGTTTACTTTGCAGATAAGTCAAGTCTTAAACCAAAGGGAATGGGAACCATTCGGCTGAAGATGCTTGGATTCCCTGATTTCTTGTTGAAGAATGTTCTTTATCTTCTAGAGTTGCAGAGAAGCCTGCTGTCCTTGGTGGAGATTCGACATCAAGGCCATTCCATCCACATGTTTGATGGAATCGTAGAAATAAGAAAGTCCTCTGACAACCAAGTCATCATGACTGGATATGAATATGGGAAGCTGCTAAAGCTAAAGGGTTCATCTGCAAGGGTTCAAAACTATGCCTACCTCTCTCAGCATGGAGAAGGTAATTTGTCATCAAGTTTATTGTGGCATTCAAGATTTGGTCATCTGAATTATAACAGTCTTCGTTTGTTGAGAAAGAATGGTGGATTTGGTTTGCCCACCATTCCCAAAGAGAAGAGCAAATGTGATGCATGTATATTAGGGAAACACAGTAAGCTTCCATTCCATGAATATAATTTCAGAGCAAGTAGGAAATTAGAATTAGTGCATTCTGATTTATGTGGCCCAATGCCAACTCCTTCTGCAAATGGGAATAAGTATTTTATGACCTTTGTTGATGACTACTCAAGAATGTGCTAGATTTACGCATTAAATACAAAATCAGAAGCATTTCAAACTTCTAAGGACTTTCATGCATTGATAGAAAAACAAGCACAATCTAAAATTGGTACACTTTGTACTCACAATGGGAAAGAATACACTTCAAATGCTTTTGAAGATTATCTTCGCCAACATGGAATTACACGTCAGACTACAGTTCCCTACAATCCTTAACAAAATGGTGTAGCATAAAGAATGAACAAAACCATAATGAATATGGTACACTCAATGATGTTTTTTAAGAATGTAAAACTAATGTTTTGGGTTGATGCAGTGAATGTGCAGCCTATTTGAGAAACATAAGTCCCTCAAATGCTCTTGATAACAAGACTTGACATGAAATGTGGTTTGGCCATCTCCCTTTAGTCAGGCATCTCAGAGTTTTTGGTTCCACCTATTATGCCTTGATTCCAAAGGAGCAAAGAAACAAGCTTGGTGCTCGAAGCAGAAAATGCATTTTCCTGGGGTATGAAGAAAACTCCAAGGCATACCGTCTCTATGATGAGGTAAACAAGAATTTTGTTATTTCCAGAGCTGTCATTTTTCTTGAGACTAATAAAAATGACCAGTCCATTGAGAGACAACTTGATCATTTGGAAAAATATCCTCATCCAAAGAAATATTCTGAAAATGAATATGAAATTCCATACCTTGAAGGGGGGATTCCTATTCTATATCAACCTTTGGAATTTCCATATGAAGCACCAACCCCCCCACATGAAGAAGTTCCTGCTACTTCACCTGAACAAGAGATTCAACTGGATGATGTGATCGAGAGAATTGGAAGACTCTCAATCAATGATGAAGCACCACCAGCTGATCAAACAGGACCATCAAGAAAGATTCCTAAATGGGCCACAAAGACACTTGAAAGTGTCCATCCGGATGAAGTCGAAAAGACGGGAACGAGAAGTTCAAAAAGACATGAAGATGGAGGAGAAGCAGATAATTCAGGTGATGACATGGATGTATCATTTGATTGTGAATTTAATTTATCTCTTAACTTTGAACCAACTTCCTTTGAAGAAGCTTCTACTCGAGTTGAGTGGAAAGAAGCTATGCAGAATGGGTATGATGCACTCATGAAGAATGGAACTTGGAAGCTGGTTGACCCTCCAGTTGGAACCAAACCAATTGGCTGCAAGTGGGTGTACAAGAACAAATACAGATCATATGGCTCACTTAACAAGCACAGAGTGAGGCTTGTAGCAAAAGGCTATGCACAGAATGAAGGAATTGACTATGAAGAAACGTTTTCTCCTACAGCAAAATGGGCTACCATCCATACCTTACTCTCTTTAGCTACTCAGAATGGGTGGAAAGTTCATCAAATGCATGTGAAGACTGCTTTCTTGAATGGATACTTTCAAAAGAGAATGTCTTCATGTCTCATCCAGAAGGCTTTGTTGTGAAAGGAAAAGAACAAAAGGTATGCAAGCTTGTCAAATCCTTGTATGGCCTAAAACAAGCGCCTCATGCATGGTATGAAAAATTAAACGAGCATCTTTTGAAGTTAAATTTTGAAAATTTTGATCTTGATGATGCAACACTATTTATAAAGAAGGTTGGAAGATCTATTGTGTATCGTGTGGTGTACGTAGATGATCTTTTGATGACAAGGAACAATGAGAGTTATATAGCATCCATAAAGAAAGATTTGAAAAAGATCTTTGAAATGACAGATATGGGACATCTCCACTGTTACTTAGGAATTGAAGTCACTCAACATCCTAAGTACATATTCCTATCTCAGAAAAATATGTTGGAGAACTACTAGAAAAATTTTGCATGACAGAATGCAACCGTATCTCTAATCCAATGGAATAGAAAATGAAGCTCACATCAAGCAAAGGAAAAGAATTTGAGGATGCGACCAAGTATCGACAACTTGTAGGAAGACTTATCTACCTTACAACAACTAGACCAGATATGTCTTATGTTGTTGGCATACTTTCAAGGTTCATGCATAAACCTTGTGAAGGACACTGGTCAGCTGCAAAAAGAGTTCTAAGATACTTGAAGGGGACTCAAGACATTGGACTCAAGTAATCTAAGGTGGATGACTTCAAACTTATTGGGTACTCAGACTCAGATTTTGATGGTGATAAGGAGATAGGAGTATCAACTTCTGGATACACTATGAGTCTTGGATCAGCAGTTGTCTCATGGAGATCACGCAAACAGTCAGTTCCAATAGATTCAACAACAGAAGTAGAATATGTGGCTGCAGCGGAAGCAACGAAAGAAATAGTATGGCTCAGGAAGATACTTGAATATTTGCAAGAAAAACAAGAGAACTCCACTCCATTATTGATCGACAATACTTCTGCAATCAAGCTGGCTAAGAATCCTAGATTCCATGATCGAACCAAACACATCAACACAGAGTATCATTTGATTCGACATCATGTAGAGGCCAAGATAGTCCATCGTCGACATTGTTCCACAAATGATCAAGTTGCAGACATCTTCACCAAAGCGCTTGGATGAGAAAAGTTTGAAACATTTAGAAACATGCTCGGACTTATTGACACCCCTTTGGATTAAAGGGGGGATTGTTGGAATATAATCCATCGGGATTATACTTTAGTGTAAATATTAGGAATATGAATAGTTACATAAGAAGGTGAAAAGGCTCGTTGGAAGATGAATCTCAACCACCATATGAAATGTATAAATGTATGCATTAGCAATGGAATAAGTGGAATTCAAGAGTTATTATCTAACAGTCGGTTCTTGATGGTTCTGTGACAACTCTTTTAAAACTCTCCTCATCCAAACATATTGAAATGCAACAATTGTAGCTGCAACACACTCAACTTCTATTGAGGACAAAGTTACTATGGGATGTTTCTTTGAATCCCATGAAACAACACATGTACCAAAATGAAATGTGTACCCATATCTATTCTTTCTGTCATCTATGATGCCTCCATTGTCATAGTCAGTGTAGCCAGTGAGTTTAAAATTTTGAGGTTGAATACACAATTCCAAACGGTCTTTTGTGCTACTTACATCCCTCATACTTCTTTTACCTACTTTCCAATGAGATTCTTTTGGTGACTCCATGAATCTTGAGATCATACTTACTCCATACATGAAGTCTAGTCTTGTCACTGTTAAATACATAAAGCTTCCAACAAGCCTTTTGAACAACGTAGGATCTACCGTTGATCCTTCATCGTCCTTACTCAATTTTAAACCTGTTATTACTGGTGTTGGGGCTTTATTGTAATTAGACATGTTAAATATTTTTAAAAATTCATTTGCATACTTTGATTGTGATATAAAAATACCACTTTCATACTATTGAACTTCAATTCCCAGAAAATACTTCATAAGCCAGAGATTGGTCATCTCATATTCACTTTCCATGAATGTTTTAAATTATTCTATGCCAAAGTCACCAGTTAATATTAAATCATCTACATACAAGCATCCAATTAACATCTAACCTTTCTAATTCACTTTGTTGTACAAATTCGGTTCTCTTTCACTTCTGTGAAATCCATTTTCGATGAGATAGGAATTAATCTGACTGTACTAATCTCTAGGAGCTTGATTCAAACCATAGAGTGCCTTTTTCAACCTGTACACTTTATGCTCTTGAACTGTAACTTCGTATCCTTATGTTTGTTCCACATATACTTCCTCTTCTATATATCCATTAAAAAATTGCCGACTTGAAATCCATTTGATAAACATGCCATTTGTTTTGTGCAACAATGGTGAAAACTGTTCTCACTATATCCATGAGTGAAATAGGCACAAACATGTAACTAAAGTCTATGCCGAGTTGCTCTGTGAAATCTCTTGCCATTATTCTTTCTTTCTGCTTCTGCACATTCCCATCAACATCTTGCTTGGTCTTGTAAATCCCTTTGAGATTGATTACATCTTCATCTTTTGGTACATCTACAAGCTCCCATGTTTGGTTCTTCTCAATGCATTTTATTTCTTCATCCATGGCTTGTGCCCATACTTCTTCTTCAACAACTTCTTAAAATGTTAGTGGAACATATATAGGAGAAAATAATGCAAAGAGAGAGAATGAATTTGGTGTACCAGCCTCATATATCTCACACAGAATTCTTGTCTTCACCAGTTCTATCGATGTTGATCTTGACGAAATGCTTGATGGATTCTGATGTCCTCTAAGTGTGCTTGTTGGTGTAGCTTGCCTTGGCACTTGTGTCGATGGTCCTTGTGTTGAACCATGTCACAGTGTTATGGGAGTTGTCGGTGCTCCGACCGGTTCACTTACATGTGGTGTTTGAACCACTTCCTTTTCCATGTCTTCATTATTGACATTTGACATAATCTTGACATTTGTGTCAACAGTTCCATCCCCTGATTCATTCTCGACAAATTGAACATCTCGACGTATTATCACTTTCCTTTTGACAGGATCATAGAACTTTTATGCTTTTGTATCTTCATAATAACTGACAAAAATACATTTTTGTCCCTTCTTGCGTAATTTATTTCTCCTCTCATCTGGTACATGAGCATATGCAACACAACCAAAAAATTTTAAATGGGAAAAATTATGATTCATACTTGTCCATGCTTCTTGAGGAACTTTGTTCTTCACACTCTTTCTC
>LPNX011222544.1:0-18771 GCA_001517045.1 Pseudotsuga menziesii
CCTTATGCACAATGTCAAACTGTTAAGGTATATGAACTAGTCAAATTCCTGGTTTTAGGGTTTAGTACAAACAGTTTACTGTGTCTTCAAACAGAAATCCATTTCTTATGACAAACTGTTTTGTACACTTCACAATGGCACTGCAATGTCCAGGTACTTAGAGGCAAATAGAAGACTGTCAATTGATATGGCTATGAGACATTTAAGGTTTCACTCAAATGCCTGTATCTAGGAGTATCCAGACTAGGAGTATCCAGACAACTTCACTTTAAACCTTAACACTCCCAATATTTCAATAAAGGTCAGCCATACATTCATCGAATCAGTTGAACTGTCGGCAATAAAAGAAAGGACAAATACACCAGTGTTTATAAAAACTTCTTCAAGCCACAAACTGCCACCAATTCAAGTACATTCTGCCAATAAGTCCTGCAATCATTTGGACATGGTTCCACCAACAAAAATCTCACACAACATGACCCTTTCACAGTTCTTAAAACCACTCAAATATATTGACTAAAACAGCCTCTGTGCATAACCAGTAAATCTGAAAATTCCCTGAACACTGTCTTCTGCAATTTCTGGTGCATTAGGTCTTTGAGAAAAAACTGTTCAGTCAGCTCCTTACGAGAATAAGTATCACCACCAACGTGTTAAATACATGAGAGGATTAATTATCAACATTTCTCCCTCAATCAATGACTAAATTCTACAGGCTGAATGCTTTTGAATTCAAGGCTGCCTGGATGCTCTGTTCCTTCAAACTCTTTGCAATGGATACTAGTGACTATTCCAGAGGTAAAAATTCTGTCCTGCAACATAATCTATCCTCTCCTCCAAGCACATTCTTTTAATTCATCACGCAGTCACAAAAATAGACTTTAGAGCTATAAATGTTTTGTAATAAGGTACCTCTCGACTTCTCAAATGCAGGAGTTTTAGGTTTGATTTTGATGCAGCAATAGTCTTTTCTCGAGTGCACAGGTGTCCCCAAGTCGTTCCTTTAACCACAAACGCCAAAATTATGAAACCCTAAATTTCTGCTANTATGCTAGTGCTGCGAGAGCCACCTTCCTTCACGGGGACCAAATCCAGTTTTGTAGCGATTTGTTCTCCTCCATGAGCTTACCTTGCTATAAAAATGCATATGGCATGAAAAAATTCGACGGTTAAGCCAAGATTAGCTCGTCTTCTCAACTGCTCCCACGATTTTAGCAATGATGGCTTTTGGCTCATATGCGTGATTGAAATCTGTTTAAAACCTGTCTAATCTGCCACCATATGTGTTAAATCATACTGAAAAATGCTATTAATCATTACTAGCTGACACCCATGACGTGAATTTGTTCAAAAATTTGAAAAACTGAAGAGCGCGATTTTCTTGTAGCGCTGTCTTCATTAATTTTTCTGTCAGCGCTACAAGAATATGACTGTGCCTTTTTATCGCATTTTTACAGCTTTTGAACAATCTGTCGGTTGTTTAGAGGCTTTTTAAGGGTCATTAACAAGTTTATTTTGTTCTCTAAGCATGTCACTGAATCAATTTTGGAAATAGACCTTCTTTACCTCTTTCAAAACAAACTCAAAAAGGCTATAAAAAGACAAATAAAGTCTAAAGAAAACAAAAATNAGTGTATTTTGTTCTCTAAGCATGTCATTGAATCAATTTTGGAAATAGACCTTCTTTACCTCTTTCAAAACAAACTCAAAAAGGCTATAAAAAGACAAATAAAGTCTAAAGAAAACAAAAATGCTCACAAACTATTAAAACTGATAAATCATCAATAAATTCTTCAAAAATACCAAAACTGAGAAGTGATCAAACCTATGATTGAAAGTGAAAAAACAAACCAAAATGGAGAGAAAAATTACTGACATAACACTATCTATAAGTTATACGCTGCCTTGGGTCATCTCTATGTTGTGCTCATTGTTCAAGGACTTTACCCAATGTCTGATCTATAGCCTGATCCCATCATTGTTATATCTGTTATCTATTGTGTCTCCCTTCTTTTGCCCAGTTCCTAGTCACTCTTTTGATCCGTTGGAGGATCTATTTCCTTCCTTATCACAACATGGTTCCGTTTCACTACTTCCTAATGACGAAGACCTAGAGTTTTGACGTTCGTACCTTAGGATTAACTTTCATCATTGGTGAATTCCTTTGCTTCAGTCGTCGATTAACACCTATTGATTGACAAACTGTTGAATCATTTCCGTGTTCGACTTCAGCTTACCCTTATTCGCATGGCTTGGATTGTACTGGTTCTTTGGGATCCTTTATGAAGACCTTAGTTCCTCACCTATGGACTAAGTTGCACAAGATTATGTTCTATTCATATACACAGCTTCCAGATCTTTGAAGACTCATCGTTATTGTATATTGTGGCTTCGATCCACCTTTGTAATATATGTGGTTTCATACCCATATCATATGATGTACTCAAATATTGTAAAGGAGCTAGTGTTCTAGTAAATTGAACATAGCATCCTTAGATGTAACTTTGTATATGACATTATTATGTATTTGTTTCAGGTACTCTCTTTGCTCCATTGGATTTCTGATTTCTCCAAAGATAAAGATTATAATTTATTTCGGCCATCACTTCCCTCTGAGCTCACACATTAGGGGGCATCTGTTATCCACCTAAATGGAACCTCTCCGTCTGAGTGCTGACATTCGCTATGTTGGCACACAAAAGGACATTTATGGATTAAGGGTTGCCCAAAACACTATAGATGGGCTTATTATGAACTACATTTCTCATCCATCCAACTAGTTATTTTTACCTTTTAAATATGTCAAGTCCTGTATGTGACTCTTCTTATATGCAACTCGTGTGTTGTATGTGAGTGTCGGTTATTGCATCTCGCGTACAAATTTGTACACGGGTTACCCTTAGAGAAACTCACGTGTCATACGCGAGTTTCCTGTATTGATACCCGCATACATCTTCCATTGACATTAAAAATAAAAACTCATGATTACTTGAGATTAGTTAAGCCTTAACCTTAATCACCTTAACTGTCTCAACCTCCTCAACCTTTGAAACTGCCTTATTTCACCAAGTATAAATACAGGCCTTGGGGAGGGTGTTAATCACATACACTCAGAGAGAAAATTTATGCTGGTGGAGTTCATTCATAAATATTTGGAGCAGTGGAACTTAGAATCCTTTGGTTGCAGAGGAGTCCTTGTCTCAAGCGTTGGGTTGTAATCTGAACTCTTTCATTATTGTTAATAAAGAGAATCCTTCTTCCATATGTGTCTTGAATGTCTATCATATATTATGGTTTGATAAATACTTATGATTCAACACTCTGTATATGATTTATCTAACCTGTTTATATATATGTATCATCTTGTATTTGGAGGATTGACTCTTGACTGTTGAAGGAGAAGTAGAGCAGAAGAGGACAAGCTAGGATCAACTGTCGTGTATCGAGTGAGTCTTTTCTATCCTCCTATTTCCTTTACTACACTCTAGAGTTAATTGCCTGCAAGTTTCATGAGTATGTTGGTAACCCCAGACCTTCGGTTATACGGTGTTTATTCCTGTACAACAGGGAGAGATAGAGAAACAAGGGGAGAGAGATAGGGAAAGGGAGAGGGAGTGGGGGAGCTAGAGTGAAAGGTGGAGGGAGAGAGAGAGAGAGGAATAGCGAGAGGTAGGGAGAGAGAAAGAGAGATATGGTCAGAGAGCAAGAGAGGGAGAGAGAGAGGGACAGAGGGAGAAGGAGAGGGAGAGGGAGGGAGAGTGTGAGGGAGGGAGAGAGAGAGATAGAGAGAGGGAGGGGGAGAGGGAGAGGAAAGGAGTGGAAAAGGGAGAGAGATATGGAGAGATAGGGGAGAGAGAGGGGGGGAGGGGGGGGGGGAGAGCGAGAGGGAGGGGGGGGGGGGGAGGGAGCGGGAGAGGGAGGGGGGGGGGGGGAGGGAGCGGGAGAGGGAGGGGGGGGGGGGGAGGGAGCGGGAGAGGGAGGGGGGGGGGGGGAGGGAGCGGGAGAGGGAGGGGGGGGGGGGGAGGGAGCGGGAGAGGGAGGGGGGGGGGGGGAGGGAGCGGGAGAGGGAGGGGGGGGGGGGGAGGGAGCGGGAGAGGGAGGGGGGGGGGGGGAGGGAGCGGGAGAGGGAGGGGGGGGGGGGGAGGGAGCGGGAGAGGGAGGGGGGGGGGGGGAGGGAGCGGGAGAGGGAGGGGGGGGGGGGGAGGGAGCGGGAGAGGGAGGGGGGGGGGGGGAGGGAGCGGGAGAGGGAGGGGGGGGGGGGGAGGGAGCGGGAGAGGGAGGGGGGGGGGGGGAGGGAGCGGGAGAGGGAGGGGGGGGGGGGGAGGGAGCGGGAGAGGGAGGGGGGGGGGGGGAGGGAGCGGGAGAGGGAGGGGGGGGGGGGGAGGGAGCGGGAGAGGGAGGGGGGGGGGGGGAGGGAGCGGGAGAGGGAGGGGGGGGGGGGGAGGGAGCGGGAGAGGGAGGGGGGGGGGGGGAGGGAGCGGGAGAGGGAGGGGGGGGGGGGGAGGGAGCGGGAGAGGGAGGGGGGGGGGGGGAGGGAGCGGGAGAGGGAGGGGGGGGGGGGGAGGGAGCGGGAGAGGGAGGGGGGGGGGGGGAGGGAGCGGGAGAGGGAGGGGGGGGGGGGGAGGGAGCGGGAGAGGGAGGGGGGGGGGGGGAGGGAGCGGGAGAGGGAGGGGGGGGGGGGGAGGGAGCGGGAGAGGGAGGGGGGGGGGGGGAGGGAGCGGGAGAGGGAGGGGGGGGGGGGGAGGGAGCGGGAGAGGGAGGGGGGGGGGGGGAGGGAGCGGGAGAGGGAGGGGGGGGGGGGGAGGGAGCGGGAGAGGGAGGGGGGGGGGGGGAGGGAGCGGGAGAGGGAGGGGGGGGGGGGGAGGGAGCGGGAGAGGGAGGGGGGGGGGGGGAGGGAGCGGGAGAGGGAGGGGGGGGGGGGGAGGGAGCGGGAGAGGGAGGGGGGGGGGGGGAGGGAGCGGGAGAGGGAGGGGGGGGGGGGGAGGGAGCGGGAGAGGGAGGGGGGGGGGGGGAGGGAGCGGGAGAGGGAGGGGGGGGGGGGGAGGGAGCGGGAGAGGGAGGGGGGGGGGGGGAGGGAGCGGGAGAGGGAGGGGGGGGGGGGGAGGGAGCGGGAGAGGGAGGGGGGGGGGGGGAGGGAGCGGGAGAGGGAGGGGGGGGGGGGGAGGGAGCGGGAGAGGGAGGGGGGGGGGGGGAGGGAGCGGGAGAGGGAGGGGGGGGGGGGGAGGGAGCGGGAGAGGGAGGGGGGGGGGGGGAGGGAGCGGGAGAGGGAGGGGGGGGGGGGGAGGGAGCGGGAGAGGGAGGGGGGGGGGGGGAGGGAGCGGGAGAGGGAGGGGGGGGGGGGGAGGGAGCGGGAGAGGGAGGGGGGGGGGGGGAGGGAGCGGGAGAGGGAGGGGGGGGGGGGGAGGGAGCGGGAGAGGGAGGGGGGGGGGGGGAGGGAGCGGGAGAGGGAGGGGGGGGGGGGGAGGGAGCGGGAGAGGGAGGGGGGGGGGGGGAGGGAGCGGGAGAGGGAGGGGGGGGGGGGGAGGGAGCGGGAGAGGGAGGGGGGGGGGGGGAGGGAGCGGGAGAGGGAGGGGGGGGGGGGGAGGGAGCGGGAGAGGGAGGGGGGGGGGGGGAGGGAGCGGGAGAGGGAGGGGGGGGGGGGGAGGGAGCGGGAGAGGGAGGGGGGGGGGGGGAGGGAGCGGGAGAGGGAGGGGGGGGGGGGGAGGGAGCGGGAGAGGGAGGGGGGGGGGGGGAGGGAGCGGGAGAGGGAGGGGGGGGGGGGGAGGGAGCGGGAGAGGGAGGGGGGGGGGGGGAGGGAGCGGGAGAGGGAGGGGGGGGGGGGGAGGGAGCGGGAGAGGGAGGGGGGGGGGGGGAGGGAGCGGGAGAGGGAGGGGGGGGGGGGGAGGGAGCGGGAGAGGGAGGGGGGGGGGGGGAGGGAGCGGGAGAGGGAGGGGGGGGGGGGGAGGGAGCGGGAGAGGGAGGGGGGGGGGGGGAGGGAGCGGGAGAGGGAGGGGGGGGGGGGGAGGGAGCGGGAGAGGGAGGGGGGGGGGGGGAGGGAGCGGGAGAGGGAGGGGGGGGGGGGGAGGGAGCGGGAGAGGGAGGGGGGGGGGGGGAGGGAGCGGGAGAGGGAGGGGGGGGGGGGGAGGGAGCGGGAGAGGGAGGGGGGGGGGGGGAGGGAGCGGGAGAGGGAGGGGGGGGGGGGGAGGGAGCGGGAGAGGGAGGGGGGGGGGGGGAGGGAGCGGGAGAGGGAGGGGGGGGGGGGGAGGGAGCGGGAGAGGGAGGGGGGGGGGGGGAGGGAGCGGGAGAGGGAGGGGGGGGGGGGGAGGGAGCGGGAGAGGGAGGGGGGGGGGGGGAGGGAGCGGGAGAGGGAGGGGGGGGGGGGGAGGGAGCGGGAGAGGGAGGGGGGGGGGGGGAGGGAGCGGGAGAGGGAGGGGGGGGGGGGGAGGGAGCGGGAGAGGGAGGGGGGGGGGGGGAGGGAGCGGGAGAGGGAGGGGGGGGGGGGGGGAGAGAGAGGGAGGGAGAGAGAGAGAGAGGGAGAGAAAGAAAGAGGGGGAGAGAAATCGAGGGAGAGGGATAGCAACATGGAGAGGGAGAGAGAGAGAGAGAGGAGGGGAGAGTGAGAGGTTATAGGATCAAACATAAAGAATAAAAAATAACCTAATACAAATCACATTACCAATTATTGTATCCGTTAAGAGGTGACAAGATCGAATCCTGTAGGTATTTGTGGCCACACAAAATACACACACACACATTATTTAAAACCCACACAGTCTGGGATCAATTCTTGTGGGCTCACGGCTTAAAAAGCAAGGTTACACCAAAACCACGATAGGCATCAAATCTTGTAGGATCCGCTTACAATGTTACCAATGCTGTAATAACTTACAAGTATTCCACATAATCTATGCTAACAACATTAAAATGAAAGGTTTAACCTGTTGATGTATTTGTAAATTCGGAATATATTCTTCTATTTATTGTACTTGCACAATATTGTATTACTAATGGAGATGTTAAATTCCTCCTTAATCAGAAGTGTCATCATTTGTATTGTAAGTGTCATAAGTATCATAAGTACTATTGTTAAGTGTCACAACTTATACTTGATGGGTTATTAGACCACCAAGAAGGGGTCAGATCAGTAGATGACATGTGGATGGGTCATTAGAACTCCTTAGGATGTCAGCCCAGTTAGGGTTAAAGCTAAAGTAAGTCAGTGTATAAATAGAGAGGTTTTGTCTCTCATTTTTTTCATTCACTCACTTCACACAAGTGAGAAAGAGGAGTGTGCACAAGTGGATGAGGAGTAATTGCTGGAGAGAATTATCTTTGTGGGTTGATCCTTGTGATCTTTTGTATTGGGGATTATTCTATCTCTGAGTAATTTGTGGGGTTTTTCACCTTCTTGGTTTTCCCCGGTGAAATGCTTTGTGTCCTTTGTCTCTTGTAATTGTTATGCTGTGCTTGTTATTCTCTTAGTGATCCTTGATAATATGGAATGAAATTATTGAAAATTTTAACATAACCATAAATTGAAATTGTTGCCCTATCAACATTTCCACACAATAATACAAACAAATATATATTTTGTAATCATATTCGAAGCTCATGATCGAGAAGAAAAGAAAGCATACATTAACATAGTCCATATAAAAAAATAACCATTGTCTACACTATCACAGCAACGACATCCATTTCACATTGTTAAAACAAAGCTCATGACCATCCATAATTTAATTCACAAACAAGTAAACAAAACTGTAAATCACCATTAAAGAAAATTTCACCATTATTTTACATAGTTGCAAATTGGAATGGCACAACTGTAAGCTAAACCCCATATTTTTAATACCAAGATAATAATGTAAGTACAGACAATGAAATACATAGAGTCATAGCTTTTCCAATCTATTGACAGTGTCCACGATAAAACCCCAACTATGAATGCCCACATTCATTCCCACTATAATTTATAAATAAAACCTACACAGTCGCGATTCCAAACTGAGGCACCATTGCAAGCAATGGTACAGCCACCATAAACATAGAGTCTTCATTAACCAACAAAATCATATGCTTAAGCTACCAACCCAATATTATTACAGAGCAGAGTCTTGACAGTTGTGGCCCGATGGAGCCAAACTTAAACATCATAAAACCCCAATACTTTATACGTATATTCGAATGCCTTTAAATACAAACAAACCTGTACACAGTTGAAACCCTTAACCAAATCAAGTATTATTTCATCATTACAAACATCGATCTCAAATCTCTGTCAAAAAAACTCTATGGAGAGGTAACAAGTTCAAAGCTTATTGTTACACGGCTTACCCATGGAGGGTAACTTGTGGATAGCCTTGTAGACACCATGAATCACACAAAGGGAACCTTTTCACCTGCAAAAGAATAAACATAGCACAATTATAAGTAGACCAATCCTCCAACCAAAACAACAATTAACAATGCTGCAAACACAAGTAGAGAGAAGACCTTTCCCAAGCATAAATGTGAAATAGACCTCACGTAGTGACAAAAACCAAAGATTCGAACAGAGCACAACCACCATAGTTCTAAATGACTCTTTTATCCATGATAGACCAAGCTTATGGCTTGAGCTGCCCAGATCCATAAGATCATTTACAACGTCACCCTGTCCACTACCAACGTTGAATTTTCCCCTCTTTCCTATAGTTTCATAAACCCAAAACGTGACTTTATATTGGAAATGCTTTGTGCATCGAAACCCCATCATATGCATCATTGAATTAGGATAAATCCAAGGTTCATGGAATATGAAATATGCCATGAATGGTACAACATACATATAACATATGGTATATAAACTTTAATATATCATGGATAAGTCTCATGACTTAATCCTTCCACATACGGGCATGAAAATATTCAGAATATGTGTAATAAAAACTATGTATAGGAACATAGTTCATAAGGTCTTAGAACCATAACAATAGTGGTAACCAGTTAGATGTAGGTATTAATCAACCCATCCATGTGTAAATGATAACGCTAGCAATAGAAATAAGAATCGATAAGATAGTACCGTGGTCCTTTTGTCATACAAAATGGTGAAGTAGTTTAGCATAGGTAGCCTGTCTTTGTTTAACTATGATATCAAGTTTTCTGTCAGCTAATGAACCTGCACAAAATGAAGAAGAGTTTCATTAGTTTAACATGAAATAAGTAAACCTTGTAATGTCAAGTAAAACTAGTTACCTCTCCAAGTGATCCTATAAGGGATACAAGTCCCGACACTCCACCCCTTGACAATTACAAGTTAAGTCAGAAATTTCCATAAACCAATAAACAAAACTGATAACTAGTAATTAAGCTATAAACTAAACACACATACACGCACATGCATGATAGAAAATAAAATAATGATCAGAGTAATCATCTAAATCAGATCAAGTAACTGAAATACATTATATAATTACATTAGTAACCACATTGGTGAAAACAAATAGAAAGGGTAAGAAAAAATTACGACATTTCAATTTCACAAACAAAGTTCGACACATTCCGTAGAAGATAAGTTAATGTCTAGTTCAGGTAGTAATTAACTAGCCTAATAAAAAAAAAATCAAATTTTGGGGACATTACAAACCATCTATTCCTTCCAATTGAATAAATTGAAAGGTGTTATCAATACATGTGTAGCTTCTTCCTGCGCTAATGGTGATTAAATTGTCGAATGTCCTGCAAAAACCACTCAATTTTATATGGAATTTCTCTTAAAAAAATGCATCTCAAAATGCTCAGAATTGATACAAAACTCACTAAAATCCTACCTGTCTTTGATACCATGTGATAATTTTGATCTACAGCAATATATATGATCCTTAGAGAAACTCACAAATCAAATTTGATGCAAAACCAACAAAAGAACATTAAAAGAGAAGCAATTTACACATGCAATGTGAACTAAAATAGGTTGTTATTTGAATGTTTAACATGAAAATATGTTATTAAAATTTTTATATTACATATGAAGTGTTTTGTGAGGCTTGAGAAGCACAAAATGACTGTACATGCGAAATTGGCCAAATTTGCCTCAATCCCCCCTAGGTGGGCCAAACTTGCTCCAAATCAGCCCAAATGGACACGAATTGTTGTGTACATGGATTAAGTGAAATAGAGAAATCATGACTCCTTGGCATGCATGGCTGTGCAAAAATAGGTGAGTGAGAGGCTCTAGGTGGCATTAAATGCACCAAATCAGTCCAAAATTGGACAAAATCCACCTCTAGTGCTCCTAGTTAACCAAAATTTCCACATTCAATGAATGGGAGCACACCAGAAATGATGAGGATGCAAAAGTGGATGGTTGACTAATATGGAGCACTCATGTGGGTGTGAATGCCCTAATTTAACTAGTTATTGGTCCAACTAAGCACCCTAAGTCCAAAACCATAGTGTATTAAGGTAAAAATGCAATAAAATTGACTAGGGACTTAGATTAAGGTACTAATGGCTTGGATTACTATTCTAATAGATGGAGTTTTTTTCTATGAAAAACATAATATTTTATTATGAAAATATAGAATATTGTAGAGTACGATATTATGATTCTAAATATGTATTTTTTCCTTAAAATGTATGTTTTATTTATTTATTATTGTTTTTCTAAATGACACACCTCAGTTCTAAAAAATAGATACATCGATTGTTTTGTATATAACTTTTGATTGCCTTCACCATTTCCAAATAAAACTATATGGTGCAATAGAAGAGAGCGATCTCTACAATCTTATATATTAAAATCAAGGATTTCATTAATTTTTGTGTGTGAAGTGTTGCACCCACACATAATGTTTTCATTTCAATATTTTATGACTTCAATAATTAATAATAATAATAAATAAAAACGATCATGGTAGTGTTGCACCCGCACATAACATTTTCATTTCAAGCCTTTTTTACTTCAAAAATTAATAATAATTCATAATATTTTGCTAAGTTTCCTTCAATGCAACTCTCTCATTGGTGGGTCAGCTCTGCAAAACCCTCCACCGTGCTAGTATTGGTAGTGTTACCATATCACCATTTCCCATACACACTTGTCGGAGCCAAAGACATGCAATCTTGCTACTCCATTTGGTTTCTTGCTCTTGGACTGAGAGTCACCAAGTGCCCATGAAAGACATTTTCATGCGACTTTCAACTCGACATAACTCGACAACCAGAGGTCAGATCGACGAACCATCAACTTTGTTGGTCTCCTTGCATGCCATTGCCTAGAAACCAATATACCATATACCTAGAAGCTATGTACATACACTACAACAAAGAAACTAGAGTTTCATGAATTGCAAGTAGAAACACAAAATTGTATGAATTAGAAGTAAAAACTCATACATGAATTACAAGCCTTATAGCCAATTAGGGTTTCATGGATTGAAATAAATTCTCATACATAGAGATGCTGTGTTAAATTTTATTTTCTCTTATGTAGAACCACTTAGACCATGTACCTAAGCTACTAGACAAAATAGCAAAAAATCCAGGGTTTCACGAATTACAAACCATAAACCTAAAAAATAGGGTTTATAAATTTACACATATAACTACAAACTAGGGTTTTCTAAAGTATAAATTCATGTACATAGAGATCATGTGCTATGTTAGTCTCATTTATGTAGAAATAATTAAACCACTTACCTAATCTACATGCATAAATATAAAAAAATACTAGGGTTTCATGAACTACAAACCACAAATCTAAAAAATAAGGATTACGAATACCTAGACCATATACCTAATCTATAAGAACAAATATCAAGAAAGATAGGGTTTCTTGAACTAGAAACCACAAACTTAAAATCTAGGGTTCACATATTTAGACATATAACTACAAACAAGGGTTTATGAACTCATTATATTTATATCATTATATTTGTTAGTCTCACTTAACTAGAAACTAGTAGACCATATACCTAGAAGATATATACCTGCACTACAACATAGCTATGGTTTCCTGAACTAAATTGGATGTAATTTTCCTTTCAATTATGCATGTGGTTGAAGCATGTTAGTGGTGTTGATGGGACGCTATCATCATATCGTACAAATTCAACCTCTTTTGTAACTAACATACATTGACATAGACCCCAATCAATCCACTTTTCATGAAGATAGGAATGTTAAACTAAGAATGATTTCCAACCAAGTAAAAATGATTATGATAGTCCAAAACACTAATTTCCAACTTGCCAAAATGAGTGTACAATCCCAAATGCAAGTACTAATGATAAACAAGAGTTGAAATGGCACTTTGAATTAGTGAAAGGTACTGTCAAAACAAAAGTATTTCCAGCCAAGCATTTATCATTATGACAATCCTATATTTTACCTTTTAGCTTGTTAAGACAAAGGTACAATATTGTAAGTAAACAACATTGATAAACAATTTTATAAGTGCCAAGTTTCCAATCCAATGGGACTCTTAAACCAAATCAATTTTCCAGTCAAGTAAAATGTCTTATGACAGTCCAACATGTAATTTCTAGTCAAGTAGGAATGATAACAAGTACATTCCCTTGGATTTTCATGACACAATGACTTGCAAAAAATTAAAGGCCTTTTCTTATATTTTTCCAAGTTATGTATGTTTATATACCACTATCAAATTTGTTCAAGTATGGTTGGGAATGATTGTTTAGATACAGTCCCTTTAGGGTGTCTTTGTGCCACTTTAAATTGGGTTTTGGACAAATTTGAGGAGATCCATTAGTGAGTGGGTAAGATATGAAGGAAAGGAAGTGAACTTAGGCTAGGATAGGTGGGTAAGAAGGCTATTAGGGATTACCTAAATAGGATATTACCATCAATAATTAGGCAATCCAAGAGGACTTTAAAGGACAAAATAGTGACAAAGTTAACCTTGCGTTAGGGTCTTAGCATGCTAGGAGGTTACGGATATGGATAAGGGAGAATTTAGGTTATCTTAGGATGAGTTAGTGGTGTCCTAGGGATTTACAAAATGTATATTACAATCATATATATAGGGAGATCCGTGGGGGTCTAAGTAGTGTGGAAATGAAAGGAATAAGCCTTGCTTTAGAGAGAGGGAAAGGTAGGAGTCTAGGGAAAGGGTTTTAGCAAGGGTTCGGCTAGAATATAGCGGTTAGGTGTGTCTTATGGATTCCTAATAGGTAGTATTATAGTATAGTTTTATAGATAATCCTAGGGTTATTAAAGGTTATAAAATTGAGTAGAATGCCTATTAACATGGATAAGGTAAGTCCGAAACACATGTAAGAAATTTTTAGCTTCTTTTCACTATGATTCTTGAATGGTAACTATGGTATAAATATAGGGTTGATACTCTCTATGCATACATTTCCCATCCTTTCCTTCATTCCTTCATCTATTTCATGTTAATTTATTCTTATCAACTCTAGGCATAAGCCTATTATAGAGCCTCTTTCTCTCATGATTTTTTAATGTATGAGTTGTGGAAGATGAGATATGTTTTACTTATTTCACTATGGTTTATAAAAGGAGTTCTCATGAAGATATAACCCTATCTTATGTGAAGTAATCCATGCTTAAGCTTTGAAGTATTTCATTTGATTATTCTATAAAGAATATGTGACATATGACTACAATCCTAGGCATGCTCATATACAAACAAAAGGCACTTTATAAAAGGCCACAAGAGATGGTTAGGTAGGGTTTGTGTTAGGGTTTACTTCCTATGTTTAGAGTTTCATCATTCATTCTAAATCCTAGGTTATGCATGCTAAACCCAAAACACTGTATGGGTTATGGTCTCCTCATTGACTATAAATCCTAGGTTATGCATGCTAACCTTTAAACTTCATTTAGGGTTAGGGTTTCCTCATTGATTCTAAACCCTAGGTTATGCGTGCTAACCCTTAAATAATTAAAATTGCAATAGGTACAATAGATCATTAAATATGCAAGTGCTCAACAATAGCATAACAAATATGTATGTATTCAATGAGAGTAAGCAATGTCAACTTCATCTTCAAATGATATGAATTGCCAAATTTATCAAAATCAATGTTTTCCAAGTAGATGTAACAAATGCAAGCCAACAATAATCATGTTCAATATGATTCTCAGCTCATCAATACTATGAAATTTCCAGTCAATCAAATGGTAAGACAAGATCATTCCAATATCAATTTCTATCTTGCAAAATGAGACAATAATTACTATGAAAATACCTGAGGAAAACAAGTGCTTTGTATTTCAATTTGGACAATGAATAAGACTGTCAAACCAATGATAAATCTCAACCAAATATGACTGTCCCAAAATGTTATTTGGTATTTGGTATTTAAAATTATCATTGTTGCATTGAGAGGCGCTCTACATCCCAGTATGGGGGAGATCTTGTAACGTTACATAACGTTATGTAACGTTACATAACGTTAATTTTTACTTCTAAAAAGTAAGAAGTAACAAATATATTTTGTCGGCCATTAAAAAATAAAAAATTAATTATCGACCAAAATAAATGTAAAATGGGGGAGATGTTGTAGTGTTCCTACCTAAAAAAAAAATGTATAAAAAATTGAATTATCCGCAAAAAAATGTTGGCCTTGCACATGGTTTTAAAACCATGTGCAAGGCCTCCTAAACAACCCATGGTGTTATTGTACATGGTTTAGGAGGGCCTTGCAAATGGTTTTAAAACCATGTGCAAGGCCTCCTATAAAACCCATGGTTTTATTGTACATGGTTCTCCTAAACAATCCATGGTTTTAGGAGGGCGTTGCACATGGTTTTAAAACCATGTATGGGGTGAGATGTTGTACTCTTTGTTCCTAACAAAATAAAAAATATTATATGTCCACCATAAATAATATTAAATATTAATAAATAAAATTTTTATATGTAGACCTTAAATAAAAATATGTGTCTTTTGATTTGAATCAAATCAATGGCTATATATAGGACACAACAAAGTTGATAGCTCCTTGAGTGCAATACCTAAGAAGAGGTTTGCACGTCTAGATATTTGATCCCTTTCGGAGCTTAATAGAGCCTAGGATTTGGATCTAGGTTGGTTATTGTACACATTTATGTAGTTGTGTATTTTTTGTTACTTAACCTACAGTGTTAAATTTTTTATGCATTTTATTGTGAACATACATACTTTATTTCTTCATCAACAATAAGTATTGCAAGCGCATCAATTGTAAACTACTACTGCATTTGACATAATGTATGCAAATTTGTAATAAAAGACAAAGTAATATAAACAAGTGCAAAATGATATATTAATATACACAAATTTCCAATCATATACAATAGTAGTGAAAAATGGAACATCATTCCCAATGTCTATACAAAATATGGAAATTCGTGCCAAATGACACATCATGGCTAGTGTACATAGGAGGGTCTCTCAATCCTCCTTCCCACCCTCAAAGCTCCCAGGTACACCTCCAAAATCGATCTTACTCTTTTCCAAGCTAGAGGAAGCTCGGTTCTTCTGGTTGATTCGAACAACTCCCCTTGGGCTCTGAAACGACAACAATAAAATGTCAACTCCTACATGCAATTATACAAGTATAAAACACAATTTAAAAAAAAAAAAATTATGTTTTCAAATCTTAAATAGATCACCTTAGACTAGACCGTAAGTGGTGAACGTGATACCCTCCTCCGTGATCCATGTATCTCAACAATGCCACCCTCCAACATTTAAATAGTAAGATAACTCATACAATTTACTGCCTATGTTAATTTTTGTTAATATTACACGAGATTTTCATAAACTAATCAATCTCACCATGAAAACAATAGGTTGGTACTAGGGCCTGGTAGGGGGAGAAATCGGTTGGTCCTCATCAATGGTAGATGGAGTAGTAGGTTGGTCCTCAGGGGTGGCACATGGAGAAGTGGGCTAGACAACTTGCTACGATGCTAGGGTGGATGGCATAGTAGAGGATGTAGCCACATCAATGTTTTATACAAAACTAGGGGGATCAATGAGAGAGGGCGTGGACTGGAGTGGGAGAAGTGGTGATTTATGACGAGAAACCCCAACTGGCTATAGAATGGAATGGGACACCATGGAAGAGGAAATGAGGGTGGCGGGGGAATATGGAGGAGGGGGGTGAGTTCTGGGATGGGGTGGAGGGATGAGTGAATGTGGATGGATGGTGTATCGTGGTCATAGGGGGGAGGGCGGAAACATGGGAAGTTGCAAGGGAGAGGGTGGATGGGTGGGGCAGGGGGGAGTGAGCGAAGTCTATGACGAAGAAGGGGGAGTTGGATGGAAGTGTGGTGGTGGATGGGAGGCAAGGGATGGATGGAATGGGGTGGGGAGAGATTAAGGGAAAGGGACATGTATTCCAGGGGATATACTTGGCATGTATGATGGGAAAAAGGAAGTCAATGGAGAGATAGTGAAACTGACATGCCTATGTACTCATACTTACATACATATTTATGGATCGTATATTAGTACATAAAAAATATAACTATACAAATATAATCCATAAAAGCTGAAATTGAATTTATATTTTATTACACAATACCTACTCACAAGGGGATCTGCTGATCCTCGACGGGTGTAATATCCCCACTTGTCATACCCTAAATACTTTGTAAACTGTAAAAAAATGTTTACTGTAATTGTTGTGGTGAGGAGCTCAAGTCCAAGGCCCCACCAGAAACAAGACCTAGAAACCTATACGAGTAAATTTATCTAAGTGGTAAACTTAGGAGACGGACTCTGACGCAACTTAATGACAAGCGGCTAAACCCACTGGGGCTAAAAGCGAATGTTTTGGGAGATATTTGGATGTTGTAGTCGTAAATCCCATCTTAGTTATGGTAGTGCTAGGGGTAAGGTTCAAGCTCCGCTTTCAACGTAATTACCCCAACTAAGACACAACAATTCCAACTACGAAATAATAGCCTGGTTAATATAAAATTCTAAAGTAGATTACTTTAAATCACGACATAAAAGAGGAACACTCTCGAGATTAATTTGTTAAAAAAAAACCATACCCGGATAACTATATCAGCATACTTGGATTAATTTAGATAATGATGTACAACTTACCCTTGACTAATATATATGCTGACATATATTAGCGACCAAACAAGCTCAATACCTATGGACTAGTGGTCACAGGGATTTTAGAATGCTAAAAACAATACCTAAGAAAAATTATTTTATTAAATATAATGAAGAAAGCTAAAAAAACAAAAACAAAACCTTTATTTTTGTTTATGTTGGTATATTATGGATAATGTCTCTTTCCTTCATGGGAAAGAGCGAATTAAAACAAATTAATTATTTTTCTTTCCTTCATGGGGAAAGAACGAATAAAGAAAGGTAATTACTTTTTGCTTTGTAGGGAAGGGAAATTAAAAGGAAAGTAATTATTCCTTTCCTTCATGGGAGGAGCGAATAAAGGAAAGATTTCTTTATTTTTCCTTCATGGAGAAGAGCGATGAGGGTAAGATTTTTATGTTATTTCCTCATGGGGGAATATTTTTAGGGCTATTTATTTGTGAGGAAAGCTCACTTGTGAAGGAAGAAAAAAGGATGGCAAGCTCATGGGGAGAGGTATGTGTCTTGGGTACAGGTTTTTGGTGCCTGCTTATGCAATTACCCATCGTCGGACTGCGTGCGTGACCTGGAAGGGGTTTTTGTTTAGAACCTGACCCTCTGTGCTTTACCTTGGTGAGTACCTTCGAACCGGTATGTTGATGCATGCATACTTTACCTTTTTCTTTTTATTCAGTAGCAGGATGAACTAGATCGGTGAAAAAAGATCATGATCTGAATATCATCTCAAGAGGTGCAGGCTGTGTGCCCATCCTTTGTTTTTAGAGGTATTTTCCTTCCTCCATTGAAAACATAACCTGAAAGTGTATTCAATTCTAAACCCTGCATCTGGGAATAAGATCCATAGGATCGACAACACTTGACGGTGATTCCGAGCCAAGGAAGTCGCATACCTTTATCCCGAACAACTACCGACCTTCAGAGAGCCCTATTTTTATTTACGGCTTTTATTTTTTTTAGTCCTTGGAATAAGATCTATATGATCTATAGTTTTATTATGTTTCTAAAAAATTACTTGGGGTCATACCTGTAGGATCTGAGATACTTGTCTGCGTTCCATGTCAAGGCGATTGCATACCCCCTTTTTCCCCAACTTCTGTGAAATATGTAGAGTGAGGAGGCTTATAGAGATGTGTTGTTTGCGCAAATTTAAGTGTTAATTTTATTTACGAGGGATTGCGGTATAGAAGGTGCGAGCGCCAGCTCCATTATGGCGTGACAGAATCCCTTAATTTTTATTGCTCGAGTCTGCCATGACTCTAGTATGCCACGGAGCTGATCTTATTTCCATTCTGAGTCCAAAATTAAAGTCACAACGTGTTAATTATATGATTGATGCTTTACTTTCCATCCAGGATCATTTTGTTCCTTTGATCAATTTTAAATATCTGATCCGCAAGTGAGATCACAAGTCCATGGCTGGGATCCTTCATGATTACTCCTTAACCAGCTTATGGGCTTGCGAGAATTTTAAAAGACAACATTAAGAAAGTTACAATAATCTGTATGCCTTTATCTGTAGTAACAGATCCTAGAAAAAAATCCAACATCTTTGTATGTCTTTGGCTTTCAGTTTTGCTATGGCCTAGCTTATAAAGGATAGTGTAAACATTTTAAAGATCCATCTGTTGTAGGATATAGTCCTTATAAAATAGATCGAGTTGTCATCTATGCAAAGTTAAAGAGTATCAAGGGATGCCTAACTA
>LPNX011222562.1:0-65358 GCA_001517045.1 Pseudotsuga menziesii
ATAAAAAACATTATATATATATATATATATATATATATATATATATATATTTAAAAAATGTATAGGTAAAAGATTATTAGATGAAATGTTCATTGGTCCTATGGTCCTACCATATGAATTTGAGCAAGAGCTTTGTCATTGTTTATAGAGTTATTACCATTACTTACTAGTATGGACACACTTCTCTATAAGCATTAATAACAAGTGTTGCATGGCAGTGATACCTGTCGACGTTGGTTGGTTGCATAGATTTGAAGCGAGTAGAAGTAACCATGGAAAAACAAGTAGAGGAAACAAAGGTATCAGGAGAGAGCGAATTCGGTTAGAGCATGGCACTAGTGTAGAGTAAATATCCACTTATATCTTCACTCGGTTCTAAGGCTACCTGTACCTTGCTTAACATCTCTTTATACCCCAACTTATTGCCTTACATCAGTTGATTCAACAGTTGCTTATTTCGATCCAACACCAGCAACTTGAGATCCAACAACAACAATATATGAAGAAAAATATTCATTCCCATCGACCTGTGTAAACGTGAGTTCTTATTACCAACAAAGGGTCTCTTATGCTTTCAATTCAATAATAATCGTTCATAACTGCCCTGATATAGTGGTTGGTATTTATCCCATATACTGGGTATAATCTAATTGGCTGTTAGAGGTTGATCTCTTGAGTGCTCAGAACATTATTGATAGGATACTTAGAGCTTTACTTGTTGTTTGAAATATCTAAAAAGGGGGCAAATAGAGGTTGAACCACATCTTCTACGCATGGTCTTAATCCAAAGAGTACGTTCTTGAGCATTCACTTGCTCAATCAAGTATGATCATCGATTTCAAAATCTCTAAGGTCTTGTTTAGATCATTAGAGAAAGAAAGAAGAAAATAAACTCCTCTTGATAGAGATATCAAGTTTAGATATAAAGATGCTCTTGATCAAGAGATAGATCATTATGGATTTTTTTCCCAGACCTTTATTATTTTATAAGCGCCAAAATGAGATAATAGTCTATTATTTCGGCATAGTTAATTTCAACCTTTACGATCATTCAATTTCAATGAGATAAAATTAAGGATTTATAGACATATTCTGCTAATATAAAATGCTACTAGTTTAGTTAAAGCTTAGTTTTTTTAATTGACACTACAATAATAACTAGATTACTGACTATACTCATTTTCTAATTTGATATTGACCAACGAGAGGGAGATACACCTAAGGAAAAGAACACAGAGGAAGTTGATCACCCCGTGTATTTTTTTCTTGTTTAATGTTTTTTGCAGCATGGGAAAGAGTCATGTACCAGTATATAATATCTTGAAATAACTATAAAATTAAAACTATAAGCACATGAATTTTACATCCCTTGAGGTTATGGAAATGAAAATTTGTGTGTTTAAGGAATCAATTCGATTCTTTCCTCGGTCAAGTTGATAGTGATTTGACATGTTAGATATACTAATGTATAATTAGTTCAAATTATATGCAATTAGGTTGAATTACATTTGTTGATCTGAAATTATGTATAATTACAATGACTACATTGTTCTGGTAATTGAACAAAGTAATATTTTGATGGATCGAATTGTGCATCAATTTGAGTACTACTACAAGTAATAGTTCATAATAAATGGAACTCTCGTCACAAAGATCTGATTTAATGACAACCTAAGGTTCTGATTTCTTAGGAACCTAAGGTTATGTTGGGAATATATCATGAAAATGTGGAGAATACTATTAAACAAGAGAGAGCATGCCTCGAGATGTGAACCAATATTTAAACTAGATTTGAACCAATCTTAAAAAATGCATCAATATCTTGAAAATCATGCTCACTCTTCATTCTTACCTTGCATTTTGGTGTAGGTGCAATGCTATCTGTCATATATACTAGACATTGGTCTATCATGCATTCTTCTCATGATGACAACTTGAAGGATTTTGGAAATATAATAATCCCAGCAAGGGACCACACATTGGAATCACCAACATTGTTAGGGTAGTTTAGTGAGAAATAGTTCAACATTTTAAAGACACTATCTGTAGACCACATGCACTATGCATTGTTCTCATGCTAACACCTTGAAGGAGTTGGAGTGGTCTCATATCCTTGCACGGAATAAGAATGGTTAAGGAGAATTGACATGTGGTGGCTGTATGGGCCAGCTATATGGAATGTCATTTCTTCTAAAGCCAATGTTAAGCCCTCTTGATCTGCTCCTTCCCTGGACTACTCTCCATGCCAAGCATACCATAGAGACTACTTAGAAAACATTCAAACTACATAGTAGAATGAATAATAATATATAAATTTAAGGTTGCAGTTTCTCTTCACAAAATGTATTCACATAAAATCTTATATTTTTTGTATCATTTTTTTCTTCATAATCGTTATTGCTCGAATGTCAGTCTGTCCATTACCAAAGGCCACTCCTCATTTTACTTTCCTAGATCGATAGTGGGTTCGATTCCCAGCATGTTAGTTGGATCTGTCAGCAGAAGCCTCTTTGATGCCACGAGTTCAAAAGACAAGTATTGGTAACAAAATTATGAAGGCTCCAGGTATCCACATTAATAATATTGCATTGTCACCTAAAATGTAGAGGCTTTTAGGATGGGTGAGATAGCCTCATCTCCTCATCATTGTATTTCCAAGTTCCAATTGAGCATATTAATTCATCTATAATTGTATCCCATTATTAGAGTAGGGGTTTCATTAATGTGAATTACTTGTGTATTGAATTCTGCACTTCCTCAAGAAAAAATTAAGTTCTTAAGGACAATACTAAATGCCAAAATTCATGATCTATTTTAGTTTAATTTACTTATGTAGTGATGTCTTCTTCACTTGTTCACAACAAATTCTTAATGCGAATATTAATATAAAAATTATGTGTTGTTGTGATTATGCAGGTGTGGACATTATACAAATGAGGATATATTATAGAGATGATTGATCTGATAATAATTGAAATTTGTCCTACAATGCAATCATTGAGATGCATTCATGTGGGTCTTTTGTGTACACAAGATGACCCTTCTCTTTGTCCATCAATCTCTGCAGTACATTTTATGCTTTCATATTATTCGAGTGAGGTTTCCAGATCCTACAAATCCTAGGGTGAGTTCTTCCAAGCAAAACATAAAGTCCAAAAATATCGGCTCTATGTTGTCAAATGACCCATCTAGTTCTGTATCATTTCCTTAATATCACATTACTCTTCCATCTAACGTTGATGCTTCCATTAGTGGATTACACCCTAGGTATTCTAATTTGTATCCCTGTGACTTTTTTTTCCATATGAAATATATGTACAAAAACCAGGGATGCATATGAAAAGCCACTAGAATCAGAGGTAATGTATTATGTAATATGTAGTCATAGATTTCTTGACTAGTATGGATTCTATCTCTTATACTCCTTTGTGTTTGAGTATCTAATTTAGGACCTGTGATTTAATGAAATAATTGCAGGAAGTGAAAAGCAATATGCTAAAACTTATGAATTGCAATCCAAAACCAATCCTTTCTTTAAAAATCGTTAATTGTTGCATGTAGAACTGGTAATATTTTATTAGTTTGTTTCTAGAAGAGTGCTACATTACTTTGTTTCAGGAAGACTACTCATCCACTAAATAAAGAAGTTTGTATAGAAAGTGAAGAAGTGATGAAGGCACTGAAGTAGGGAGAAGTTAAGGTGGTGGTGAAGGCAGTGGGAAATGGAGTAGGGGATGGGTTCAAGGAAATTTGGATAACACATAAATAGGTTACATAGATCAAACCAATCATCTATACATAGTTCTCATTCACATGGCCATGTGATGGGATGAAGGGTGCTACAGATATTGCGACATTCTATGTTCATTAATAAAGAATTTTTTTTTTTAATACTGAGAAGGGTTTCTACCCATCTGAAAATAACACTCCTAAGTTTTGAACGAATGGTATGTAAGATAAATATGGGAAAATAAAAGATTAGTATTGAAAATCATTAAAAGTTTCACTCCGCGATGTAAAAGTTACGGAAATTGATTGAAAATTTTAGTCAAAATAATAACTAATAGCCTTTGATTAAATATCGAAAAAACATACGGTGCCTTTGACAGATATAATAAGAGAAGCTTGTAATACTGCATGCTCTAATTAATGGTAGTATTACCCTTCCCTATGTGGATGGTGGGTATCTAACTCATAATTAATTTATTAATTTATAAGCACTTAAATGTAAGAAGGAAAACAATGACCTTTCAAACTTAATTAAGTAGTTGTTTGGTTGAGCGTCATGTGAGAGTGATGTTGGGAATAAAAAAATTGAATAGATACAAAAATATTCCAACCAAAATAGATGCAAAAATTGTGAAAAAGTGTGTGATATGTGAAATGTTTGTTTAGAGAAAATGGTCCCACATGTAGGTTCTTTTTAGTTACGAATTATGTGAGATTGTATTTTATAAAACAAAATAAGCGTAAATCATCCCTAAAGACCTAATGCCCTTCCTCTCAAATGTATCTAGGCCTTCCAAGAGCACAACTATCGATGACAATGGGCTCCCCACAATGATTTACTACTGAAGGTAACAAAGAGCCAATTATACTGGTGATGAGGCTATGTTCCAAAAGGGATGGAAACACTTACCAATGACAATATTTGACTTCAAGAGTCAACATAACTCACCATTTATCCTTGGATATATACTAAATTTGGTCACTAAGATACCCATGTCAGGTATGGATGCATGGTTAGGTTTGGAAAGCATAGTTTCATCCCCCTACAACAAGTTAGGTGATTAATAGGGGGGAGCAGGTTCGCTATACCTTGGATTTTACATTCTTGGGTATCATGCCTTCTTATGTAGGTTTTCCTTTGACACTTTCTAATAGCAGTATTTGATAGTATAAAATAAGTCAACAATTCTTTGTTTCAAATAACTAATCAAACTATATTGGGGGGCATTGTTTCGATGCCCATACCACTTAGTCCTACCTAACTAAAATATTGTTATGTGACCTCCTGTGGAGGATTTTAGTTGGTTAGAAATTGCAATTTTTTATTTTAAGGGTCCAATGTTAAGTTTAAGATGTGAAAAGGAGGAATTTCATGATTCCCTTCCTTTCTGATTCACTAAAATCACAAGTAATGTGAGGTTGATAGAATAGTTGGATTGGAAGATCTTTTAGGAGCCTTAGTGTGTGTTAGTGATGCAAAGACATGTAAGATACGAGAATTTGTTGTTGCAACTAATTAAAGAGATCTAAGAAAATGGAAATGGATATTTTAACTTGAACTATAAATATGCTAATGGTGCTTGCAAAACCAAAATACTAATGAACTAAAAGTGTGCAGTGGAGGTATTTGGAGAATGCTAATAGGCGTGGAGGAGGTGAGCTATGAGGATGCTTTAACATAATTCCAACAACATAACTTAGCTCTAGATTTCTCTTACAATATGCATTCCTGGCTTCCTTGTATAGGTTAAGAGGTGGTCAAGACACAACTAGATCCAAATAACCCATTGACTTCATGAACTAGCTCCACAGTACACAAAGGGGGTTATTTAATGCCACCAAGTATAAGGGAATACAAATTCAAACTCTTGCAGGTGATAGACCATTGATGATCCTTCAATGCATGACGGGTAGCTAAGATCCCTTTTTTTGACAATGACATGACTTTTATGAATGAAATTCATGCGAGTAGTGCATCTTTTGTGAAGAAACGTGACCCAAGTATGTAGCATGAGTATACAGTTATAAATCCTATACGAGTAGAGTGAATTTTCAAGGAAAAGTAGCACAAGTAGCCCAAAATTCATGAATTTTATAGTCTAATGTTTGGATAGTTTTCTAGATCTTAGGAGGATTCCTTCGGTGGGATGCATGTTATATGTTGATGATGTCTTACTGTGAAAATACCAAAAAAGTTGCATGTGCAAGAAATTTGAATGTTAACAGGTCCTTGAGATTTTTTTTACAACAATGTGAGGGGAAAACTAGTTTTACTTTCCCCGCAATGACTTTTTGAAAAATGTAGGGAATATTGTAAAAAATACCAAGAGCAAGGTACATGGTTGAAAATTACACCATCTAATGGAATATGGTAGACGTTATACATCCAAAAGGCTTATCATCAATAGAGGTCTAGTGTTAGATTATGTTTCTAGGGCTATATGAGGTTGCTAGGGTTTCTAGGGATATATTAGGTTTCTAAATTAGGTTTGTAGGCATAGATTAGGTTTCTAAATTATGTTTCTAGGGCTAGGTTAGGTTTCTAAATTAGATTTATAGAGCTAGATTAAGTTGTAAAGGTATGGATATTTGATACTAAATTTTGATCATAGAGGACATTGCACTTGAAGTCTTTAAGGTGATTGTAGGGATTATGGAAGAGTTTAAGGTAGTACATGGTAGTGTATTGGCTAGATTATGGTTAAGATAGGCCAGGACGGGTTACAGTAGTTTAAGTTTAGTGTAAAGAAGTAATAGATTATAGTGGTTTAATCCAAGGTATGGTTGGTTAAAGTAGGTTATGTGGTTGGTGTAGGCATGGAAGGGTACAATAGATAGTGGAGAGGAGGTTCGTGTAAGCTTGGTTATGGTAGGTAGGTTAAGCTAGGGATGATAAGTTAAATATTATCTAGTAATGGGTATTTTTGGTAGCGTAAGTTGGATAGGGGAATCATTTAGGTTAGATAGCAAAGAACAAGTTATACAACTTGACAAGAACTTTATACTCAAAACAAGAACTCTAGCCATAAAAAATTATACTTTTGCATTAAAAACAACACAAACAACCCTCAATTTAAAAAGTGGTGTTACTGATAGCACCATTTTTTACGCTAAATTTATAACTTTTTTGAAACTCGAATTGTTGTAATTGTAATGAAAAATCTAAATCAACCACTAAATTAAAAAATGGTACTACCTTAATCACTCTTCTTTGAGTATAAAATAAACCTTGTTTCGAAGTGAAACCCTAATAACGGACATCGTTACAACTAAACTCCCAAATTTTTTTTATAAAAATGCATTAAAAAAAATTATATAACAAATGTTTAAAAAAAAAATTAATATAATTAAATTTAAAAAATTAAAATATATTTAATTATTTTTCAAATTATACTAAATATTAAAAAGCAAAATAAAACATAAAAAAAAAACAAATAAAAATCAAATACCAAGAAAAAACAATAAAAATCAAATATTAAAAAGTAAAATAAAAAAAATATAAAAAAACAATTTTAAAAACAAATATTATAAAACAAAAAACAAAACCATATAAAAACAAACAATAAATAATATTATAAAACAAAAAACAAAACCATTTAAAAACAAACAATAAATAATATTATAAAACAAAAAACAAAGCCTATAAAACAAACAATAAATAAAAAGAATACTTTGTTTTTTTTAAAAATATAATTAGTTAAAAAAAATTATAATATATTTAAAAAACTTATCCTAAATATTAAAAAACTAAAATAAAATATACCTTTGAGAAATAGTTCAATTGATTGGATTCTGGTTCTAAAATTATTTTATATTAAGGTTAGAGGTAAGATAAAATATTAACTAGTTATCAAAAAATACAAAAGTGATATAAACAATAATATTAATAATTTCATATATAAAAATATAATTAAAAAATGATATAAAAAAAATAAAATATGTATATATATTTAAAAAATAAACAGGTAAAAAATTATTAGATGAAATGTTCCCTAGTCCTATGATCCTACCATATAAATTTGAGCAAGAGTTTTGTGATGTTTATGGAGCTATTACCATTACTTACTAGTATGGAAAGACTTCTCTATAGGCATTAATAACAAGTGTTGCATGGCAATAATACTTGTCGATGTTGGTTGGTTGCATAGATTTGAAGCAAGTAGAAGCAACCGTGGGAAATCAAGTAGAGGAAACAAAGGTATCAGGAGAGAGGGAATTCAGTTAGAACATGGTACCATAGTAGAGTAAATATCCACTTATATCTTTGCTCAATTCTAAGGCTACCTGTACCTTTCTTAGCATCTCTTCCTGCCCCATCTTATTACCTTATATCAGTTGAGTCAACAGTTTTTTATTTCGATCCAACACCAGCAACTAGAGATCAAACGACAACAATATATGAAGAAAAATATTCATTCGCATGGACCTGTGTAAACGTGAGTTCTTATTACCAACAAATGGTCTCTTAGGCTTTCAATTCAATAATAATCGTTCATAACTACCCTGATACAGTGGTTGGTCTTTAGCCCATATACTTGGTATAATCTAATTAGCAGTTAGTGTTTGATCTCTTGAGTGCTCAGAACATTATCGATAGGATACTTAGAGCTTTACTTGTTGTTTGAAATATCTAAAAAGGGGTCAAACAGAGGTTGAACCACATCTTCTATGGATGATCTTAATCCGAAGAGTGTGATCTTGAGCATTCACTTGCTCAATCGAGTATGATCATCAAGTTCAAAATCTCTAAGGTCTTGTTAGATCATTAGAGAAATAAAGAAGAAAATAAACTCCTCTTGATAGAGATATCAAGTTTAGATATTAAAATGATCTTGATCAAGAGATAGATCATTTTGGAATTTTTTCCTAGACCTTTATTATTTTATAAGCACCAAAATGGGATAATAGTCTATTATTTCAGCATCAATTAACTTCAACCTTTACGATCATTTGATTTCAATGAGATAAAATTAAGGATTTATAGACATATTCTGCTAATATAAAATACTACTAGTTTAGTTAAAGCTTAGTTTTTTTAATTGACACTACAATAATAACTAGATTACTGACTATACTCATATTCTAATTCGATATTGACAAACGAGCGGGAGATACTCCTAAGGAGGAGAACAAAGGAAGTTGATCACCCCATGTATTTGTTTCTTATTTAATTTTTTCGTAGCATGGGAAAGAGTCATGTACCAGTATACAATATCTTGATATAACTATAAAATTAAAACTATAAGCACATGAATTTTACAGCCCTTTAGGTTATGGAAATGAAAATTTGTGTGTTTAAAGAATCAATTCGATTCTTTCCTCGGTGAGGTTGATAGTGATTTGACATGTTAGATATACTAATGTATAATTAGTTCAATTTATATGCAATTAGGTTGGACGACATTTGTTGATTTGAAATTATGCATAATTACAATGACTACATTGTTCTGGTAATCAAACAAAGTAATCTTTTGATGGATTGAATTGTGCATCAATTTGTGTACTACTACAAGTAATAGTTCATAATAAATGGAACTCTCGTCACAAAGATCTGATTTAATGATAACCTAAGGTTCTGATTTACTAAGAACCTAAAGTTACGTTGGGCATATATCATGAAAATACGGATAATACTATTAAACAAGAGAGAGCATGCCTCGATATGTGAACCAATATTTAAACTAGATTTGAACCAATCTTAAAAAAATCATCAATATCTTAAAAAGCATGCTCACTCTTCATTATTACCTTACATTTTGGTGTAGGTGCAGTGCTGTCTATCATATATACTAGACATTTGTCTATCATGCATTCTTTTCATGATGACAACTTGAAGAATTTTTGAAGTGGAATAATCCCAGCAAGGGCCCACGCATTGGAATCACCAACATTGTTAGGGTAGGTTAGTGAGAAATAGTTCAAGATTTTAAAGACATTGTTTGTAGACCACATGCACTATGAATTGTGCTCATGCTAACACCTTAAAGGAGTTGGAGTGGTCTCATATCCTTGCACAGAATAAGAATGGTTAAGGAGAATTGACATGTGGTGTCCATATGGGATAGCTATATGGAATGTCATTTCTTCGAAAGCCAATGTTAAGCCCTCCTGATTTGCTCCTGCCCTGGACTACTCTCCATACCAAGCATACCATAGAGACTACTCAAATAACATTCAAACTACATAGTAGGATGAATAATAATATATAAATTTAAGGTTGCAATTTCTCTTCACAAAATGTATTCACATAAAATATTATATTTTTTGTATTAGTTTTTTCTTCATAATCATTATTGCTTGAATGTCAGTCTCTCCATTACCAAAGGCCACTCCTCATTTTACTTTCCCATGTCGATAGTGGGTTCGATTCCTAGCATGTTAGTTGGATCTCTTAGAAGAAGCCTCTTTGATGCCACGAGTCTAGAATACGAGTATTGGTAACAAAATTATGAAGGTTCCAGGTATCCACGTTAATAATATTGCATTTTCACCTAAAATGCAAAGGATTTTAGGATGGGTGAGATACCCTGACCTGGTCATCATTGTATTTCCAAGTTCCTATTGAGCATATTAATTCATCTATAATTGTATCCCAGTATTAGAATAGGGGTTTCATTAATGTGAATTACTTGTGTATTGAATTCTACACTTCCTCAAGATA
This sequence comes from Pseudotsuga menziesii, assembly GCA_001517045.1. Classification (NCBI taxonomy): domain Eukaryota; kingdom Viridiplantae; phylum Streptophyta; class Pinopsida; order Pinales; family Pinaceae; genus Pseudotsuga; species Pseudotsuga menziesii. The sequence continues at coordinate 10,391 of LPNX011222562.1, forward strand.
AAATTAAGTTCTTAAGGACAATATATTAAATGTCAAAATTCATGATCTATTTTAGTTTAATTTACTTATGTAGTGATGTCTTCGTCACTTATTCACAACAAAGTTTTAACGAGAATATTAATATAAAAATTACGGGTCGTTGTGATTATGCAGGTGTGGATATTATACAAACGAGGAAATATTATAGAGATGATTGATCTGATAATAATTGAAACATGTCATATAGTGCAAGCATTGAGATGCATTCATGTGGGTATTTTGTGTACACAAGATGACCCTTCACTTCGTCCATCAATCGCTGCAGTACAATTTATGCTTTCATATTATTCCAGTGAGGTTGCCAGATCCTACAAATCCTCGGGTTAGTTCTTCCAACCAAAACATCAAGTTGGGCCAATATCGGCTCTATGTTGTCAAATGCTCCATCTAGTTCTGTATCATTTCCTTAATCTCACATTACTCTTCCATCTAACGCTGATGCTTCCGTCAGTGGCTTATAGCCTGGGTATTCTAATTTGTATCCCTGTGACTTTTTTTTCCATATGAAATATATGTACAACAACCAGGGATGTGTATGAAAAGCCACTAGAATCATAGGTAATGTATTATGTAATATGTAGTCATAGATTTCTTGACTAGTATGGATTCTATCTCTTATACTCCTTACTTGTGTTTGAGTCTCTAATTCAGGACCTGTGATTTAATGAAATAATTGCAGGAAATGAAAAGAAATATGCTAAAACTTATGAATTGCAATCCAAAACCAATCCTTTCTTTAAAAATCGTTAATCCTTGCATGAAGAACTGGTAATATTTTATTAGTTTGTTTCTATAAGAGTGCTACATTACTTTGTTTCAGGAAGACTACTCATCCACTAAATATAGAAGTTTGGATAGAAAGTGAAGAAGTGATGAAGGTAGTGAAGTAGGGGGAAGTTAAGGTGGTGGTGAAGGCAGTGGGAAGTGGAGCAAGGGATGGGTTCAAGGAAATATGGATAACACATAAATAGGTCACATAGATCAAAGCAATCAACTATACATAGTTCTCGTTCACATGGCCATACGATGAGATGAAAGGTGGCACATATATTGCGACATTCTATGTTCATTAATAAAGAATTATTATTTTTTAATATTGAGAAGGGTTTATTCCCGTATAAAAATAACACCCTTAAGTTTTGAATGAATGGTATGTAAGATAAATATCTGAAAAGAAAAGATTAGTATTGAGAAAAATTAAAAATTTCACTCACCAATGTAAAAGTTATGGAAATTGATTGAAAATTTTAATCAAAATAATAGCTAATAGCCTTTGATTAAATATCAAAAAAAATATACGGTGCCTTTTGACATATATAATAATAGAAGCTTGTAATACTGCATGTTCTAATTAATGGTAGTATTACCCTTCCTTATGTGGATGGTGGGTATCTGACTCGTAATTAATTTATTAATCTATAAGCACTTAAATGTAAGAAGGAAAACAATGACCTTTCAAACTTAATTAAGTAGTTTTTTGGTTGAGCCTCATCCTTATGATTTGATTCCTAAAACTTATGAGAGGATCTTTGGACTAAGACGACTCTGGGAGCTCAATTCCTAGAATCAATAATCCCCTTAGGGGTGGCTCTATTTTGGGAATCGATCCCCTCAAATCCATCCACTCAAAAGAAACTATGAAAAAATGAAGTGGAAAGGATTTGGTAGGTCAATTCCAAGAATCAAGAAGCCCCTTAGGGGTGTGTAGACTCTGGGAATCGAGCCCTGAAATCCCCCGAGTCCAAAACCCTCTCACATTTTTTTTATAGTTTTTTCTTAATGTTTGTTTTTTTATAGTGTTTTAATTATATATTTATATATCGTTTCTTTTTTTATATATTAGAGTTTTTATATTATTGTTTAGTGTTTATAAAACAAAATTCTTATTTGTTTTTGTTTTTAAATGGTTATTATTATTATTATTATTATTATTATTTCACATTTTATTATTGAAAACAAAAAACATTTTATAGAAACATATGAGTCTTATAGCTATAACCTTGTAGGTTATCATTGAGTGCATATGCACCAAATATCACTGCTCAAAATCAAGAAGAAGCATAATACCTTCATCATTAAGAACACCCTATTACAAGGCAACATAAAATTGTGCATTGAGCACCATTACAAAACACTTCTCACAAGAGTAAAAAACAGAAAAAACCCCATAGGTAGAAGTAAGTTGGATGCCCATAACTCTGCCACTAGAGCAATGATAATCCCACTAAAGAGCCATGTCACAAGAATCCCCAAAGGAATAGAAGATGGATTTCAGACCCACCTTCACTATGATTTTTACTGCCCACATCGGTCCATCAACTTGGGTCGAACAACATGTTGCCTCGAGAGCCAGAAAATTGGAAATTTTAGTAAACTAGGAAACTTTGATGCTGCCAAAAGACCACCATCACCATAGGAAACTATCCCTTGCACATCTTCATGCCAAATGGTAAAATACCACCCCATATCTTCAACCCCCACCTAGACATTTTCTCCACTGGTGTGCCACAGGAGTGCACCGCCGCACCCTAGAGACACAGTATTCCTTTGAGAAACCTTCTTGCATCTTCAGGAGAAACCACTACATCACAGATAAACCCACCACCAATAAATCACAAACCACCCAACTTACACTAATCACCTTTCAATGGAGGAGGGGAAAGACATCTAGAGAAGTGAGGCTGATGTAGCACCTTCCCAATACTGAAGTGAGGCTGAAAAGGCTATAATATATCAGAAATATTATCATATAGAACAACAAGACCAAATATTTAGTGTCTCCATGGGGATATTGGGCTAGAGTAGGAAAATGATGAGCAACTAGGGAAAATTAATGAGTGTAAAAATGTGAATGATGGATGGAAATGAGATTTGAACCATAAGTGATTATAACATATCCTAACATGTGTCATATAAGTCCAATTATTTCTAAGGTCATATATAACTAACCAGTGAAAAATAGGCAATACTTGAAACCATTAGATATAACATTGCATAGGAAGCCAATGAAGAATCTACCAGTGAGCTTGGGGTTCGTATAGTCTTAGGAGTATTCATAGGTATGGTAGATGGTATGTATGATGTCTTAACATTCATATAATACTGAAAACATTCTTTTAAATCAGAATTATTATCATTTGAATGGAATGGGGAAGAGTTGCTTAAACACAAGTCACGATCTAGTGAAAAATCACCAGTATTGGGAGATGAATCTAGGAGGATGATAGATGGATTATTCAAGAAATACTCTAGGGTTTCTGATTCTGATATATAAAAAATTGAATCCATATTAGAGATACGATGAAATTATTTAACCCTAGCACTCAAGTTATAGTTTATATTACCTTGGAATTGTGCACTATTACAGTGTTATGAGGATTCAACAGAATTCTATAGATCATTTAGAGCTTCGATGTTGTGCTTCACAAGAACATGAGACATGATGTCCATATTCTTCTTGAAACATTTATTCTCAAGATGAAATCCCTTGCAATAAGAAGACTTGGATTTTCTTCCTTTCTTTTTGACTTTCTTCATTGAATCTTTATCGGTAGGATTCAAACATTCATCTTGAATTTATGACCTGGATTATTCTCTTTCACAATTTGATTTTCTTTTGATTTGAAATTATTAATTCCTTGAACAATGAGATAATTATCCTTTCCCTTGGAGTATCTAAGATCACTCATCTAGATCAATTTATCTTGCTCCTTTGTTAGCGAATCGGAGAATGTACTCAAAGAAGGAATTTTCCAATTAGAAATAGACAGCCTAGTAGCACGAAAGGTTTTGCCATCTAAACTATAAGTACCTATATGATTTTTGTGACAAATACATGGTCATATGGTTTCCAAAAATTAATTTTTCTAAAGGAGTCTGTCAAGGATGCATCCTAGGAAAACACCCAGAGCAAAAGTATGAGAGAGTCAGACATGATCAAACCTATGCACCCCTTGAGCTTAATTTCCACATGGTATTAGATCCTCTTTAGCTTGATTGTTTTCCACTCTTATTTCTACTGTAGGATCGATCATCTCTCTCACAAGGAACACATTAAGTGTACCTTAGGGCACAGTTTCTAAACAAATGGATCAATGTCACCATATCATCTTGAATGAATTCAAATACTTCGAATGGAAAGCACAAATGTATATTTCGATGAGGAGAAAGGCCCTATTTAGAGTGACCATGGAAACTAAGGTTTAGCTTAATGCAACTGCAGAGAAGATCAAGTGGCACAACAAGAGGGATGAGGCTTATGGTCTCTTGTGTCTCAACATTTCCAGAGACCTTCTTTTGCATCTAGATGGATTGACATCAACAAATGAAGTATGGGAGAAAATCCAAAAATTATTTCAAAAGAAAGATAAAATGAGGGGACATTCACAAGAGAACAAGCTTGTCTCACTGATTCTAAGCAATTTTGAGTCCTTACAAGTATATTTCTCCAAGTTTAAAGCTATTGTTCTTCAATTAAGGCAATGTGGTATTGAAAATAAAGATGAACAAATAGTCTTGGCCATACTTTCAATGCTTGGCCCTAACTATTTAGTGTTTGTATCAACCTTCCATGCCACAAACTTGACAGTTCAAAACTAGAAGATGCCTTCACTTGCAATGTTCATGGAATCCTTGACCCAAGAGCAAGATAAGTTGGTCATTATGGGCACCATTAAACATTCCAAATATCAAGCTTTAGTTTTTGGAGATTCAAAGATGGATTCCAAAGGAAACAAGAAGGATAATTCAAAGAAGCCTCCCAATCAAAAGAAATACAAGCCCAATCTCATGAGGAGTCTTCAAGATCCAAGAATAATTCCTAGAAGAAGAAAGGTAAAGGTGAAATGAGAAAGTACAACTACTGTGGTATGGTATTCCACCTAGAAATATCTTGCATGAAGAAACAAATAGATATGTTGACTCAACTCCTTGAAAAGCAAAACATCTCTCTTCCTAATGGTGCAAATAAGAAGGAGGGTGCATCAAATTTTGAAGACAATGAGAGATTTCATGCACTGGTTGCAAGCACTATAAGATCAACTTCCTTTATCATTGATTCTGGAGATTCAAGACACATTGTTTCAACATGGGAGGCCTTCTTCTCTCTTGATGCTTTAAATGGTCCTAAAATTGTATTGGGAGATGATTATGAAACTGAAAGTAAAGGGAAGGGTAGAATAGATATTGACCATGTTTCCTTCAATATAGTTTGTATGTCACAACTATTGCTGCCAACCTCTTGCTAGTATATCAGATGACTCATACGGGGTCACATAAAAAGGTTGTCTTCACTTCGAATGATGTTGAAATCACTGAAATGTATAATGGTAGAATTATAGAAAAAGGTTTTGTTGATAATATCTCCAAAGTGTACAATTTCTCAAACTTCATTTCCTTCTCAAACCCCTTTGATATCCTCACTCATGCTAATGAAGCTAGCAATCTATGGCATGAAAGGTTTGGCCATGTAAACTACAAGTACCTATCTGATTTGTGTGACAAAGACATGGTCACAGGGTTTCCCAAAATCAAGTTTTCTAGGAGTCTGTCAAGGATGCATCCTAGGAAAACACCCATATCACAAGTATGAGAGATTCGTTCATGAGCAAACCTCTACACCCCTTGAGCTTAATTTCCACAAAAGGGTCACTTGAACTTCACATTAGTGAGAAGCCTCCCTACATAATAAAAACATGTGGACAAGACTATAGAGGAATATATATGTTAAATAAATGTAACTACAGAAGATATTCTATTTTATATTATTATTTTTATCTCCCTTTTCGGTGATTTTGTTCCTCTGATTGGGGATCTCATTGATGTAATTGGTCATGTAAAGTCTTGAGGTAAAACCTTCATTCTAAGTTGGGTTAGTAGTACCCACAAAAGTATTATTAAAATGTATTTTTGAGTCTTTCAAGGAGATTCAGCCTCAAATCAAAGGAGAAATCGTCCCATTTGGGTTCTTAGGCTTCTCAGTTGTTCAGTATAAATAGGAGACGTGCCTCCCTCATTTAGACAAGTAGAACACTCAAGCAGTTGCACTAGAGATAAAAGGAGCAGCGCATATGGGAGAGAGAAGGAATTCCGGTAATATTCTTAGGGTATTATAAGTATTATTCTTTAGGTATTACACTGTACTTGTTTGAAGTCTATATCAAGGAAGCTTGGCTAGGTTTTCTTCCCCATGAGGGTTTCCAAGGATAAATCTATGTGTTCTTTTATGTGGTTGTGCTTGTCTTTCTTTCAGTGATCCTTTTGTATATGGTTATGATGTTATGACGCTATTTTTTTTAGATATTGTATAACTATTTAAATATTAACATGGCATTAGAGCCACCTTGAAGGAATTCTGTGTACATTTGAAATTGCTACAATGGAAACTACTAAATATTAGGGTTTCATGCTTGGAAACCCTAGAAGAAAAAAACTAGTAATTTTGGAACTTTCATTATAAATTGCAATTGGAGAAGGATTAGGAGATTAAACTTTTACATGCCTAAGGTGAAACACTAATGTACCATGTGTGCATGTGTCAACCACATATTCGCTATAATTTAGGAGGTATGATTCCTCCAAATCAGGGTTCCAGACTCCTCTAAAATATAGTTATAAACATGTCACCTAGGGAGAATTACTATATCTCGGGATAGGAAGGTACAAATGAAATTTAAAAAAATTATGTAGATAAGGAAGATGATGTATCTTCTTTGGTCCAATTTTCATACCCCGAAGGTGAAACTGTGACATGTGAAAGTCCATACAAGTTCTCCATGCTAAATAGTCCTTAAAGAAGTCACCTTTGTAAAATCCGCATAAGTCCCACTTGAAGAATCCAATTCTTCTCTAACCTACATGGTTGGAAACAATAAAGACCATTCTATCTCAGGATGAAGTTTCAGACCCGAACGAGAATGAATTTCGGATATATATCATAAAAAATATAGGAAATTATGCAGAAGAAATTGGAGAAAAGTAAGGCTTCCTCTTCCGAAAACTTCCCTCCACCGATCAGTTGAAAAAGGAGGACTATAAAAATTTCCTTAGGGGGGAACATATGTCTATTGAATAAGTTTCTCATTCGGTGGATCTACATTTTTTTACCTAACATTGCTACCAGGGAAAACTAGGGCATTAGATATTTTGCAGTTATGTCCATAGTTTTGGGAAAATGAGTATGTTGCTCAGCTCTTCTTGAAGAGGAACATCTTTCTATCAAATCAGATATGAAAGATACCTAAGTTGAAAAATTAAGGTGTCTCTGTCAAACCCTAGCTCCACCAGAAGTAGTCTTCCATAAAATATTTCAAGCAAGCATCAAGTTGAAGGAATCTCATTGGTAAGTTCTATCCTCTCTATTTCAATTTGGGATTTTGAATTTTATCATGATGACAAATAGTACCAATCATGAGGAAAATATTGAAGGATATGATAACTCCCGAGCATGGAATTATAGATTTTTTCTCATACCTAAAGAAGCATGGCCTAGAGAACTATGTCAAAGAAGAATTTGTAGATCCAGAGGGAGATGAAGACAAAGCACACGAATGACTTAGTCAAATACAAGAGGACTATTTCCGTCTCTATTAGATCTCACAAGTATCATACTTGTTGACTCCCAAGGATATGTTCAATACAATGACTAGATTGTACGAAGGAAAAAAATTCAACAAGAAGATGAAATTGAGGAACTAACTAAAGAATGTGAAGATACAGAACTCAAAGACCATGCAATCTCACTTCAGAAGGGTTTCTCAAATCAAGGAACAACTTGAATCAGTCGAAGAGAATGTGGAAGAAGGAAATAGTGTTATGACCACCTTGAATGGCCTCCCAAGGATTCATTCATTCAAGGAATATGTGCAAGAAGGAATTTGATCTCTTTCAACAGACTATGGGAATAATGCACACAAGAAGAAGCATGTCTCATAACAAAAGAGGGAATATGGGAGCAACTGAAGATCAATCGCGCACAATTTACTCTAGAAGATATCATATAAAGAAGGAGGACCATCATCACAATAGAAGACAAAAGGAATTCAAAATAGATATGTCCAAACATTCGATGCTATACTTGTGATGAGAAGGGGTACTACTTTAGATATTGTCTTAGAAATAGAGGCTGCTTCAACAATAAGTCAAACAAGAAAAGACATTATGCTCACACCGCTGAAGACAATGAACCAACTAATAAAAGATTCAAAGAATAAAAGGAAGATTCCTCAAGTAATGAGGAATATGAATTATATTGGTGAACACAAATATCATACTCTTATCCATTTCGAAATTAGATTAGAAGGAATGCAATTAGTGACACCCAAAACCAGTACATGGGTTCCCAGAATCAGATGATGAAGTATAAGGATCTAGTTGTTCTAAAATAGTTGCATGATTATATATTTATGCATAATAATTTTTCATTATGAATATGTATTGAAGGTTATGAAATGTTTCTAACCATGCAACTGATATTTGACTTGTAGGAAAGATCATGAGCAATCACCTACAAGAAAGAAGGATGATACTTGTTCTAAGGAACAAGTGACGATGGTTCAATAAGAATATTCACTCCAATAAACATACATGTAGATGAACCTGAAACTTCCAGGTTCAGAGACACCATGATGCAAGAAAGAGATTTAGAAGAATATAAGAATAATGATATGACCTAAAGAGAGTGGTAGATCACCTCGAGAAGTGAATACCATCTTGGGAATGAGAGAAAATTCAAGATGAAGAAAAGTATGATGGGACTTCTGAGGAAAGTAAGAGGCATCAGTTACACTCTAGTTATGTGGAATTGTTGAGTGACATCATTGATGCAAATCCTTAAATCTATGAAGAAGCATCCAAGGATAAATGGTGCCAGTTGATCATGGGGGATGATGTCTAGGATGTGGTTCCGATATGTAAAGGGAATCCTTTAGTGTATTCCATGTGTACCTACAAGATAAAGTATGTAGCAGGTGGAAAAATCAAGGGATACAAAGAAAGGTTTTTTGTTTCTCTCAGAAAAGAGGCAGTAGAATATGGCATGACATACTCCATTGATCATGCACACCTCTCTAGTGAAGTAGAAGTGTATATCAAGTAGAGAACCACATGTGCACAAAAGGATTTGTATGATCACAGAGGGAAACCATGGATAAGAACATCCAGTTACATGAGGAGATTGAAGATCACCTAGAGTGATGAATATCTTAACTTTTTCTATAAGGTTGAAGATGGAAGCCTATAGAGGAAAACAAGCTCATAGATGGGTGCAAGAGAAATTTTTCAACAAAGTTCAAGATATAGGATCTTGTTATCCAGTGACATGAGATAGATACATAGAAGATAGGTAACAAAGGATGGTACCTGACACTCTAGGACATAATGTTTTGATATATAGAGTACAAAGTGCAGAGGGAAGATGATGCTATGCTTCATAGGGAGTGACTGTAGAAGATCTCCGAGTTCGGCATGGTACAATAGGATGGAAAAATTCTTGATGGAATAAGGATTTACCAAGATTAAAGTGGGTTCCAACCCTTAATTTAAGGTTGAATGCGGAAGACTAGTATATGTCGATGATTTGACAGGAGAGGAAAAACTCATTGTAGATGCAAAGAGGAAGTTCTAGAAAGAGAACCTTAGGATGATGTTTTAGTTTTGGATTGGGTATGATATCATGTATTAGCATAAAGAAAACCAATGTTTCCCTCAGTATATTCAAGGCTAGGTACATTGCAGCATGTTCATCATGTAGCGAAGCGATATGGCTTTGCAAACTATTGGCAGGATTGTTTAACGTCGAGATAGATGCAATTGATATTTATTGTGAAAACCAGAGTTCCAAAGAACTCGATGTTTCATAAAGTCTGGGATACGGTGCATAGAGGAGCCATGAAGCTCCAGTATGTTCCTACAGAGGAACAACTCGTGTATGTACAAGAAAAGAATAATGATCCCTAGTGGTTTTGTCACTATATAGAGAGCCTGGTTGTATCTTTGTGGGTATATACCAATATAGTTAGTGACATCACTGAGAGTGGATCCCAATATGATTGGTCATATAAATAAGGGTATATCCCAACATGGTTGGTGGAATCCTCATTAGGAAGATACCAGGAAGGTTGGTCATATCTTTAAACAGGAAGATCCCAACAAGTTGCAGTTCTGCATTAATTTGTGAATGTTTTGGTCTAAAATTCATTTATAGATGTTGTGGTCTGGCATTCATTTGTGGACATTGTGGTCTAGCATTCATTTGGAAACATAGTGGTCTGACATTCACTTGCAGATGTTGTGGTCTAGAATTCTGTTGTGATTCATCATTCATTTGTAGACGTTGTGGTATGACATTCACTTACAGATGTTGTGTTCTGACATTCATTTGCAGATGTTACGTTCTAGAATTCATTTTCATAGGTTGTGGTCTTACATTCATTTGTAGACATTGTGGTCATGCATTCATTTGCTAAATTTTTGGTCATGCATTCATTTATGGACGATCCAACATATTTTGATGGTGTGGGTGATTTTGCAACAATTTTCGATGTTGTGTTGTGTTTGTCTAACATTGCACATGATGCTCAGGATGAGTATGCCTACAATGAGATGATGCGATGAGATGCGATACTCATGATGATGCAGTGAGATGCGATGATAGTGATTATGCAATGATATGTGATGCTCATGAAAATTCAACGAGATGTACTCGTGATGCTACGATGAGATGTGATCCTTATGATGATGCAACGAGATGTGATGCTCATGATAATGCAATGAGATGTGATAATCGTGATGATGTGACGAGATGTGATACTCTCGATGATGTGATGAGATGTTATTTTCATGATGATGCAGTGAGATGTACTCATGATGATGCAGTAATATGTGATGCTCGTGATGATGCGACAAGATGTGATGCTCGTGATGATGCGATGAGATGTGTTTCTTATGATGATGCGGCAAGATGTGATGCTTGTTATGATTTTTCAAGTTGCGATTCTCATACGAATGTGTTTGTGATATGATGATCGAGAGATGATGCTTTAGATGTGATGCTCTATGATGATGATATTCCACGGATAATGATAATGTTGATATAGTTGTGAAAACTTCCTATGACGTATAGATTTACCAGTCAGTTGTATAGATGTATTGTTTTGTTATATGATACCTTCCTTTTTAAGAGGGAGTGTTAAAGAAATGTAACTACGGAAGATATTCTATTTTGTATTATTATTGTTATTACCCATTCTGGAGATGTTGTTCCTCTGATTAGGGATGTCATTGATGTAATTGGTCACGCAAAGTATTGAGGTAAAACCTCCATTCTAAGTCGGGTTAGTAGTATCCACAAAATCATTCTTAAAATGTATGTTTTAGAATTCCAAGGCAAGCCAGCCCTTGCGGCAAGGAGAATTCATCCCAGTTTGGTTATCAGGCCTCTCATTTGTTCAGTATAAATAGGAGAGGTGCCTCCCTCATTTGGGAAAGAAAAACACCCAAGTAGTTGCGCTAGCTAGAGAAGGAGTAGTCCATTTGGGATGGAGGAGGAAATTATTATTATTCTTGGGGTTTTATAAGTATTATTCATTGGGTCTTACACTGTACTTAGTTGAATTCTATATCGAGGAAATTTTTCTGGGTTTTCTTCGCCATGAGGGTTTCCCAAGATAAATCTCTATGTTCTTTTGTGTGGATGTGCTTGTATTTCTTTCAATTATCCTTTTATATATGGTTATGATATTGTGATGATAAATGTTTTTAGATATCATATCACCATTGAAATATCAACAATAGAGATATATTTTCCTCACCTCAAGGTGTGCCTCTACATTACCAGGTCAAACAATCAATTGATATGATACCCAACCTTACCTAATGGCCCAATATGCAGATGCTCTCTTCTAGAAAATGAGGATATAAATAATCAAATTCAACATCTCATCCAAAATGGTTACATTTGACCAAGCTATTTACCTTGCAGGAACCTAATGTGTTAGTGTGGAAGAAGGATGTGCCATGGAAACTTTATAGTGATTACATATCCCTAAACAAAATAACCATCAAGAATAGGTACCTAATCATTAATATTGAATATTTTTTTATCATGTTAATGATGCAAAGTTCTTCAATGAGATTTATTTGAACTAAGAATAACAATAGTTCTCGATCGAGCAAACCAATGTATGGAAAACAACCTTCGAGACTTAAGAAAGAATTTTTGAGTGGTTGGTCATGCCTTTTGGCTTGAATAATTCTCCATAAGAATTCATGAGGATGGAAGGTGATATCTTTTGTCCATTCTTAAAATATTTCATGATTGCAAATCTGTACCACACCCTCATCTTCATCAGAACTTGGTAGGAGCATTTGCAGCAAATATAACGGATTATGATCACCATGCAATATCATAAGTTATACGATGATTTGGAGAGATGTTCATTGAACATGAAGAGAATTCAATATCTTGATTACATCGTGGATGAGCATGTGGTGCATGTGAACACAACTAAGATCCAATCCATTCATGATTGAACAACCTCAACGACTCTTACAAATATTTTCAACTTTATGGACTTCATCATCTTTACTGTAAATTTTTGTTGGGGTTCTCTCACATTGCTTGGCCCTTGAGATAAGTGACCAAGGGAAGATAAAAAGCCAATTCATCTTGGGGTGTGTCACAATAGAAATATTTGAAGGATATAAAATGAAACCTTTTCTCAACTCTAGTCCTCAGTATGTCATATCTTTGCTAAAGGGAACAAGTTGTTGAAAATACAGTTGAGTTGGAATATGTAGATACAAAGCAACACATCACAAACACCTTCACAAAACTACTTCCTAGAGAGACCTTTGAGTATCTAAGAGGGAAAATAAGAATAATATATAGCTCATAAGAGAATCCCTTTTCTATTGATGTCAAAGTGGGAGAGATAGTGAAATCCTAATGGAACCAAGAAAGAGAAATCCTAATGACAAGGGGATACATGATAGAAAGGAAGAAAAAGAACATGAAAGAAGCTGGAAAATAGACATGCACAAAAGAACCAAGAGCATGGTCACGTAAGGAGCCTTTTATGCAAAAAAAAATAGCTCACCATTAAGGGGATTTTGTGATAGGTGTTGTCATTCAAAGTAGTGTTGACATCAGTGTCAAAGGAGGAATTGTTGAACATGTGTTTTCATTTATGTCAAAGGATCAAATGTAAAAGGTTTTGAACATGAAATGTTATTAATGTCAAAGAATATTGTTAAGAATATTATTGAACAAGTTTTAATTGATGACAAGGAATAAACTAATGCCAAAATAAGATGAAGAATTCCTCATAGAAAGAAAGCTTGAACAAGTATATATGAAGAATGTGGAAGCCTTATGAGACCAAGATCCCACCATGACATTGGTTACAAGTGTGAAAATAGTAATCCACAAAGAAGAAAATTTAAAATGACATATATGCGCAAATACCATTTGTGTAATACTTATGAATGAAGAACAAGAAAAACAAACTGGTGTGTAATAAGTCCCACAAACAAAATGGTATGTGTTATAAATACTTGTGAAGAAAAATATGTGTTATCAACCTATGTGCAACATCCCCAAAAGTACATTGGAATATGTGCGCCATACACCACACAAAGATGAATTGTGATAAGTGGTGTTAGTTTTTCAACATTAAGATAGCATTATCAGGATCTTTAACTGAGAGAATAAAAACCACAACAATCAAACAAAAGAGACAATGAACAAAGTGTTTTTCCTCAGGGAAACCATAAATGGAGAAAACCCCGCAACTTCCTCAGAGATAGAATCAACACCAAAATAGAAAAGCCCAAAACAGTAAGTGATCTCCCAACAGCAGTAACCTTCTTCTTATCTATCCCCAGTGTCTTCTCCTTCCTTAACTATTCGCTACACTTGAGTGTGTATGTGATGTGTACTAAATAGAGAGTCTAGCTTTCTATTTATACTAATCCTAGCATGACTAAAACCCTACTAGGGCCATCCTCTCTATGAGATTCTAATAACCCTAGTGCCCCAGAACTGCAGGGACTTTAAACCTTAGACAATAGGAGGGTTACCCACAATGACTTGACATGACTTGTTTACATTATAGATCCTCCCGATCGGAACATCGGGGCATGACAACATGACTCAATTACATAATAGATACATCTCGGAATAAACATCGAGTTACAAGACATAAGATACATACATGAATACTTTCCGATGTTACAAATACATCAACACTCCCTCTTAACTAGGAAGGTATTCTTTCGGCACAATTTTCAGCACTGGTCTTCTTCTCTACATCAACTGGATCATTTCGTCATCTTCATATTTAAGTCTTCTTAGTATTCAAGTCTTCTTCATCTTTGATTCTTCTTCGACTTTGAGTCTTCAAGTCATCTTCATCATGGGATCTGCATCATCATGACTACTGGCTAATCATTGCTGGATCATCATCACATCTAGGTCATCACTCGATCTGGATCGTCATCAATTATGGATCATCATCACATCTGGATCATCACTTGATCTGGATCATCATCACAACTAGATCGTCACTTGATCTGGATCGTCATCAATTCTGGATCAACACATTTGGATCACTTGATCTAGATCATCATCATATGCTATCTCATAATGGTGCTATCTCGATTCTTCTCATCACAGGAAGTTCTATAGAGTCAATCCTGTATGCCTACCCTTCATGTAGGTCTTCATCAATGCTTATATCTGACACTTAAGTCAAAATGGCCTGCCTAACTCTTACATCTGACCTCATCTTTTTAGAAAGGCATGCCTAGCACTCACATCTGACCTCATCTTGTTAGAAAGGACCAACACTCACATCTGACCATGTGTAAACACATTGCGCCAGAATGGCTTAGCACTTATATCCGACCATGTGCAAGCACACTGCATTGGAAAGGATCTGTACTTACATCCAACCTCATCTTGTCAGAAAGGCATAGCACTTATAGTCGACCATGCTGGAAAGCACCACATCGAAAGGGTTCAGCACTTACAATCCGACCATGCTCGAAAGCACCACATCAAAAAGGGCTCTGCACTTATAATCTTGCCATGCTCGAGAGCACCACATCGAAAAGGGCATGCACTCACATCTGATCATGGAGGAACTAGTCCTACCATCTCATCAGAATGGCCCCTAGTCCCAGACTGAGCTAACTGGTAACTAACCAGGTGCCTCCATTCCCAGAATGGAAGTTGCCCTTACATCTGACCTACTCGTTAGAATGGCCAACACTCACATTTGACATGGGAGGAACCTAACCCTTTAACCATGACAAAATGGTTCAGCCTTTACATCTGATCAAGTGGGAACACATCCCTCTATCACATCAGAATGGATTCTCAGTCCTAGAATGAGTTTTCCTGGTAATTGACCAAGAAAATCCATTTCTAGAATGGTAACAGCACTCATATATTACATGGAAGGAACCTAAATCCTCTGACCATGACAGAATGGCTCAGCTCTTACATCTAACCATGGAAGGAACCAATCCTCTCACCATGTCAGAATGGCTATGGGTCTCATCACTTTCCCTTGGATGAAACCTCGATCTGGAGAACACCAAGCTTCTCCCTGAAGTACTCAAACTTCATCCTAGCCAATGGATTAATCAATACATCAGTTATTTGTTCCTCTGTTGAAACATACTGGAGCTTCACTACTCCCCTCTGCACCATATCCTTGATATAGTGATACTTGATCTCGATATGCTTCGACCTGTCATGGAACACTGGATTCTCTTACAACTTCACACAACTCTCATTGTCACAATGTATACAAGTAGCATCCAATTGGAGATCAAATATATCAGACAGTAGCTTCCTCAGCCATACTACCTCACAACTAGCTGAACAAGCTGCGACATACTCTGCTTCAGCTGTACTCAGTGCCACACAGGATTGCTTCCTGCTAAACCAAGAGATAACACCTAATCCCATACTGAAGCAACATCCTGAAGTGCTCTTCTTATTTATGGCATTGCCTGCCCAATCTAAATCAACATAACCCTCATGGTTAATCTTCTTATTTGACTCATACTTGAGCCCATAATCAACTGTACCCCTCAGGTACCTCAGAATGTGCTTTGTAGCAATAAAGTGAACATTTCTAGGATCTGTCAAGAACTAGCTCAAGGTGTTCACAACAAAGCAAATGTTTGGTCTCATGTTCGTCAGGTACATCAAGGACCCAATCATCTGATGATACATTGTATCATCAACCGACTCTGATGAAGCATCACTCAATAGCTTCAGGTTTGATGCCATAGGTGTGGCCATGGATTTGCAATCTATCATCCCAAACCTCTTTAGGATCTCTACTGCATACTTCCCTTGTCCTAGAAATATTCCATCTGCACTCTGCCACACCTCCATGCCTAGGAAATAATGCATCATACCCAAGTCCTTCATCTCGAACTCAGCAGCAAGCTTTCTCTTTGTATCAGCAATCAACCCATCCACACCTGTCAAAAATAGATCATCTAATATAGTAGGAGCATCGTTGGGTTTCCATCTTCAACCTTGTAGTAAAGGTTGGAATCTGCTTTACTTTTGGTAAATCCCAAACTGGATAGAAAGCTATCAATTCTGTTGTACCAAGTCTTGGGTGCCTGTTTCAAACTGTACAGGGCTTTCTTCAATCTACATACATGAGACTCTCTGTAATGTGTCTCAAAAGCGAGTGGTCGTTCTACATACACTTCCTCTTCTACTACACCATTCAAGAAAGCAGTCTTGACATCCATCTGGTGTATCTTCCATTTCATCACTACAGCCAGAGCTGGTACTGATCTGATGGAAGTGTATCTAGCTACAGGTGTAAAGGTTTCTTCATAATCTATTCCTTCTTTTTGAGAGAAACCCCAAGCCACAAATATTACCTTATACTTTTCAATGCTACCATCTACAGCATGCTTGATCTTGTAGATCCATTTGGAAGTTACAACTAACTTCCCTTCTGGTCTTGGGACAACATCCCAAACATCATTCTTCATGATCGATTGGTACTCTTCGATCATAGCATCCTTCCATTCTTTCCATTCTACTGCATCTTCATAACTGGAAAGTTATTTATCAATGAAATCACATAGTAAAGCTACAAACCCAGAGCAGGATCTGGTCCTCTTTCTTTCTCTGTGATTCTCTTCTAGAGCCCCATATCTTTCCACACCTTGGATAATTTCATGTACCCAAGCAGGTTTCCTCTTATGAGGATTCTTCTCCAAAGGTGGATCTACAAGTCTTTATGGTTCTTCAAATTCTCAATCTTCTTCTTGAGTTTCTTTGTTCATGGTTGTATCATGAATTCTGGGTGCTTTTGCTTCTTCAGCTTCTTCAGCAGGTCTCTTTCTAGATTTGTAATAAGATGTGTCTTCATCAAATGTCACATCCTTGCTGATGTCAATCTTCTTGTATCCTAGAAAATATATTTTGTAAGCCTTCGAGCTTTTAGAGTATCCCACAAATATACCCTTCTTTCCTGAAGGATGTAATTTTGTTCTCTTCTCTTTTGGAATGTGTATGTATACAAGACAACCGAATATTCTGAGATGGCTAACTTCTGGTTTCTTGTTGGAGAAGAATTCTTCAAGAGTCTTGTTCTCGATTACTCTATGTGGAGTACGGTTTTGTGCATACACCGCTGTTCTGGTAGCTTCTGCCCAAAGATGCATAAGAAGATCTTGATCATGAAGCATATCTATTTCAGCTTCCAATGATAGTTCTGTTCTTCCATTCTGCAATCCCATTCTGTTGTGGATTATAAGGAGTGGACAACTCCCTCTTAATCCCTGATTCTTTACATAGCTCTTTGAATTCATTCGAAGTGAATTCTCTACCATTATCTGATCGAAAGGTCTTGATATTCTTTTCAGTGTGATTCTCGATCAAGGCTTTGAATTCCTTGAACTTGTTGAATACTTCATCTTTGTTCTTCATGAAGTAAACCCATGTCTTTCTAGAAAATTCATTAATAAAAGAAACATAATATTCATACCTGCTTAGTGAGCTTGATGACATAGGACCACATACATCGAAGTGGATGATTTCCAAGATTCCTTTTGCTTTGCTTTCACTACTTGGAAATGTCTTCTTTGTGTTCTTTCCATTCGCACATCCTTGGTAGATCCCATCATGTTTTTCCTATATTTCTAGAAGAACTTCAACAACTTTGCTTGCAAGAGGTAGTGCTCTGTAATGCACATGTACAAGCCTTCTATGCCAAAGTTCACTTGGCTCTACTGTGTCATGGACCAAGGCTTGTTCTGGACGGCCTTTCAATTTGTACAAACGTCCTTCTTGTTCACCAATCACTATTGCATCATCAATAGTCTTTCCTTTTGGCCACATGATGACTTGACCATCTATGAATGCAACCTTCATTCCTTTTGCATCCAATGCTGATATGGAGAGAAGGTTCTTCTTGAGTCCTAGCACAAACAACACTTCCTTCATTGTTATAGACTTTCCAGAGTCTAGCTTATACGAAGATTCCCCACTACCTTTTATTGGATATTGGTAGTCATCTCCTAGCTTCACCTTGTGAGGTGATTCATGTTCTGAAAGTTTCACAAAGGATTCCTTGAATCCAGTCATATGTTTGGAAGCCCCACTATCTATAAGCCAATATTCACTTCCATGAGTAATGTTTCCTGTGAGAGCGGAGATCAAAACATATTCATCCTTGCTTGAAGAATCTTCACTTTCATATCTGGTTCTCTTTGATGAAGGTTCATCATCCTCTACAGCATGAGCATTATGTATTCTTTTGTTTCCCTTCTTCTTGTGAGAGCTACTTTTGTTCTTAGGAAAATCTATAGCAAAGTGTCCTTTTTCATCACATGTATATCAAATGTACTTAGACCTATCTCTAGGGTTTCTAGAGTTATTCCTATGATGAGAGTACTTACTTCTGTGATGGTTGGATCTGGATTTCTTGGATTGTACTGTGAAGTCTTGATCTTCACTTCCCATCTTCTCTTCTCAAGCTGCTATCTGAGCTTCTTCTTGAGAACATTCTTCCCACAATCTGCTGAACTTGACTAACTTATTTCTAGCACAGATCCCTTGAATGAAAGAGTCCCATGTTCTAGGGAGACCATTCAAGGCGGTCATCACAATTTCTGCATTTTCCACTTCTTCATATACTGCTTCCAATTGTTCCTTGATTTGAGAAACCCTTGTGAAGTAAGATTGGATGGTCTTTGCATTCTGGATCTTCACATTCTTTAGTTGATTCCTTAGAGTCATCTTCCCTTTTATGTTCTTCCCTTCAAACAATTTGGTTAGGGCATCAAACATAGCTTTAGGTGTCTTGAGAGAGGACACCTGTGGGATACGGGGATCCTTGATAGAATCAGCAATGATCCTATTTTCCATAACCAACTTCTTCTTATGTAAGGCCCTAGCCTCATCTCCCTCTGGAACTAGAACCTCGTCATGGATGTAGGAGTCCAACTCATTTTCTTCTAGGACCAGGGAGATCCTATACTTCCAGGATCGGAAGTTATCAACTCTCTCAAGCTTTTCATCAAGCTTGGTATGATGAGACATCTTAACTAAGAACCTCAAATGGAAATACAAAAGATTTAGATCTTACCAGGTCAAGATGCAGATTTGGATTTGGAGCTGAAATCCTACAGTGTTGGATCAGGAGAAAATTAGGGTTTTGCTTTTCCAAAGTTATGTCCACCCAAATGCCTTGAAATTTATCCCGAACTTCGATTTTGGGGAGGATATCAATCCATACCTGGGTTCACTGAAAAATTCCTCTTCTATGAAAAGCCCTAATTTTCGGCAGTATTGTCGGGTCCAAAAATGAAAAACCTTAGAATTGGAATCTACTTCGACAGAAAGATGGGCCCTAAGGAGGAGATTTATTCCACCTTACTTTTTCTGAAAATATGTGGAGGAAGATCCACAAACTAGGAAGCCCTAGTTCTCGTAGCTGCACAGTGTCTTTTTCTCAGGTTAGCTCTGATACCATGTTAGTTTTTCAACATTAAGCTAGCATTATTAGGATCTTTAACTGAGAGAATAACAAGCACATCAATCAAACACAAGAGACAATGAACACAGTGTTTTTCCTTAGGGAAACCATAAATGGAGAAAACCCCGCAACTTCCTCAGAGATAGAATCAACACCAAAATAGAAAATCCCAAAACAGTAAGTGATCTCCCAACAACAGTAACCATTTTCTTATCTAGACCCATTGTCTTCTCCTTCCTCAACTATGCGCTACACTTGAGTGTGTATGTGATGTGTACTAAATAGAGAGTCCAACTCTCTATTTATACTAATCTCGGCATGACTAAAACCCTACTAGGGCTGACCTCTCTAGGAGAGTCGAATAACCCTAGTGCCCGGGAACTGTGGGGAATTTAACCCTTAGATAATAGGAGGGTTACCCACAATGACTTGACATGACTTGTTGACATTATAGATCTTCCCGATCGGAACATCGGGGCATGACAACATGACTCAATTACATAATAGATACATCCCGGAATAAACATTGGGTTCCAGGACATAAGATACATAGATGAATACATTCTGAAGTTACAAATACATCAACAAGTGGCACGTCAATGCAAATCTTAACTTATATAAAATGCAATCAAGTGGGGCATTATCCAAGGATAAGGATCTTCACTAAGTGGAAACATATCTTGAGCCAAGAAGACTATAAATACGTAAGATATGGATATGGAAAAGTAAGCTTGTGAAGAATGATGATTTGGGATAATATGGTTGAACAAGCTTCAAAATTATTTGGGGTATCAATGGACCATTGATCGAAGTACGAATCTTTATGCAGTGGAGACGAAGTGTATAAAACAATAGATGTGGAATAGAAAGGAGTGTTCTAGATAAAGAGGATACTCGTATTTTGGATGTGTGATGTTCTTACTCAGTGAAAGACGTAGACACAAAACAACAGAAGTGATTGATCTAAGAATTATGTTCAGTATTCAGAAATATATCACAAACCCACAGAAAAGATGCATATCATAGTGATTATCACACATTTTGGTTTTGGGACCTGAATGTTGAGACACAGATTGAAGAAGTTATAGAAGTTGTGGATTCTAAAATCATTCATAAAGATAAGGTATTTTTACATTTGCAGTTATTCGATACATTCTTATTTCATGTTAAGGAGGTTGAACGGAGAGAGGAACAGGGGGTCACAACCTCCTTCTAGTTGGTGCTAGAAAATATAATCAGGGTGTTGTAGAATCCTTTATGTTGGAGCAAATAAACCTACGAGGTTGGAGCCTCTTTCTAGTTGCAACTGGTAAATATAATTGGGATGTTGTAGGATCCTTTCAGTTGGAGAAAATAAAACCAAGGGGGTTGAATTCTCCTTCTAGTCAGTCCTGGAGAACATAATTCAAAATTTTGCGCTTCCACAAATGGAGAGCGCAGTTATACCCAAGTCAGAGCTTGGTTTCCATAATTCATAGCTTTCCTAGTCAAACATATATTTTTTAGGAAAGTGCCTGAAGTCAATGAGTTGGTGATTGCATAGGTTGAAGTCATTGCAGGTCAGTTCCAATAATCAACATATTGTACTTGAGGATTAGGTAAACACATGAAATGAGTGGGTGCTCATGTTTGGAAATTGTAATATCCCAGTGATGCAATCATTCATATATATATTTATAAATTTATAATTATTATCTGATATTTGTGCATTGTTGTGTTTGTTATTGTTTCTACTAAAACGTTTTAATTGGAGAAAATCTATGAAAATAAAATAATATACATATCTACACAATTACTAATTCACCCCCCCTCTCAATAATAAGATAAATTCAACACATGAATCTCTAAAGAATGAGGGTAAAAATCCATCTATCCTTCCTTCCAACTATTAGAATGAGTCATTAGAGCTAGCAGAACTAGTGGATCTTTCAAAAGATGATGCATGATTAGGAAGAGGCTAGCATAGCTTCATGATACCTTCTGAGATGCATGAAGGAATGCAAATCCCAACGATGCCTTCATGTAGATAGTTATGATATTATAAGGGAATTTTTGATATTATAAACAAGATCAAACATGCATTTTTGATAAGCATCAAAGACGAATAATGAAGGACAACAAGTTTTCAGAATATGTGGGAGTCATGGATAGTATTTAGTGTTATTGAATGAGAGGGAGGGTTGTCTCAACAAACCCACATGATTGATATGACACATATAAATAAATACAAATGTCATAAGCCAACAATTTTCTTAAGTGTAGGATACTGAGATGCCGAGAGTGTTGATTGTCTATATGGAAAGGGAGAAATATACTTAGATGTAGAGAGAGTAGTATGCTCCCACACATATTGAGTAGTTGCAACACATCTTGTTGATGATAAAGAAGTGTGGCAGAGACCATATGATATATTCCTCATAAATAGGGAGTACACAGTTGATATCCTTAGATATTTGAGATGATGGAATGCAAGTATAATGGATATACCTATGAATATAAATAGGAAGAAGCTAAGTGATTCCACTTCAAATTCATATTGATGGTTATTACTATGATGACAGATATGGATAAGTTAAGTGCTTCTTAGATTTAGATTTGGTGTTAATTGAATATATCCTTGGTTTAATTGGTTAACGCTAGGTCTTATACTTACTTTGCAGTGAACAACTTGAGATAGTTTATGGTTAAGCCAAGGCATGCATATTGGGTTGTAGAAAATCATGTGATGAGGTAGATACATTTGGATATGATCTAAGAGATGTTTTAGGTGATTCAATGAAGCTACAAAGGATATATAGATTCTAACAGAGAGGATCCTTAGTGTACAAAAAGAGCATCTTGAGATGTTGCTTTAGCTTGGATAAATTATAATATCCTATATTAGTGGGAGGCATATTTCTATGGCAGTCAATGTTGGAGACATTTACCACCATACACACTCTTTTTGGTCGAATTGTCCTAGTTAAACCACTATCCTCAGTATAATTGACATTAATTGACATCAATGGAGCATTAATTGACATCATCCATTCATACCCACGCCTACCTATAGTCAAGAAGGATAACTTAGCCTTCTCCTACAGTCAAGGAGGCTAACTAGAGCACTCCGGGGGTGATCTAAGTGATATTAATGCACCTAATTGCTAACTGGTGGTTACAATTAGTTCCACCAGTTAGTTAAGGCACCTCCTCTCATTAAATATATTATTTAATGATTATTTATTATTATTTAATGATCTGGAGTCAAAAAGGGTGCCTCCATCGACTTATGATGATTAGTTCAGCTTTGGTTAACCTCATCGGGGTTCATTGAAGTCATTGAAGCACTAGCACTTGATGGTTGGCTTGCTATGACATGTGTTTGATCTCTTTCAGTTGAGATTCAGTCATTTATTGCACTTTGACTTCAATTAGGGTTTGGTAAGTCAACTAGGGTTTTGGTCAAGTGGTTAACTGAGTGTGAACCAATGGCTTACAGTCAGTTAAGCTAGAGTCACTCATTGAATTCAAATGACCTCCTTAGGTATTCGAATTCCTCATTGATTAAAGCTATTTCTTGACATTGCTATTGTAATGATTCATTCTTTATGTGAATACAGAGCGACTACTATTCCTGTAGACCGATTACACAATTTCATGAGTTATTTGTTGATTAATCTTTGATGAGATTGATGCTTTGTTCCTAGATCAATAGAAAATATTAATATGGTATCAGAGCTCACGACGGGATGAAGCTCTATCTCTCAAAAACAATCTTTTTGACAGATTTCTGCATGAAATTTGAGCTATAGCTCAAAAATCCAGCACTGCACTAGAAGCCAAGGCTTACCACTTAATACCCCAAGTAAATAACTTGTTGATCAAGCTTTCTTGATTGACTATGCTAGGTGTGATGAAAGCCTAAAATGTGTACGCTATCCAACCTTACGGTGCCCCTTTTGTTTTGATTTGCAGGTTTTAATGGGTACAACTTCGAATGGACTCATCAATCCCTCTTCTCACCCCATTCACAAGCTATTCAGAATGGAAGTTGAAGATGATTGCATCTCTGAAGAGAAAATGTCTCTATGAGGTGTCTATTGGACTTGGAAAAGAGTCTTATGAGAATTATAATGACTGGCTAAATGACGGTGATAGAGCTTTTGGAGCAATATGTCTAGCCCTTTCTCCTAGCTTGCGCTACCTTATTGGTTTTGTTGAATACCCAAAGGATCTCTGGACAAAATTGGACAGAACCTTTGGCAAGCACAATGAGGATCATAATAGCACTTTGGATATCAAATCCAACACCATAAGAGTTATTTACTCAAAATTCTCAGCCTCTACTCTCTCTAATGAAGTTTTTCAAGATGAAGATGAAGCAGAATCTTCTACACATTCAATTCGAATTGAAGAAAGTCTCCATGCAGTGACTCCTTCTCCTGATGCTCCGAAATTTCATGAGATCTATGATATCTCATCTCCTCATATTTCTGAAAAAAAATAAGACATTCAAATCTCTTATATTGAAGAAAAATACTGCTGCACTTCCATGCAAACATTCACCGGTGATTTTCCTTTGAATTCTGTGCAAAATTTACTAGTAATTGCTTCCGAAAGTGAAGAGAAATTTGATTTTTTTCCCTCTAATGTTGCTACTGGTGTGAAAATATGTAAAAAATTAAATATTTTGGAAGAAATATTATATTATAAGAGTGACACATTCGCTCCCCATGATCTAGATCTTCCAGCAAAATCCCGCAGGATTGCATGCACCAAAATTCAGAATTTTGAAGAAAAAGACAACTGTGCATCCACCGTCTCAGTTGACCATACTTTTGGATCTGATATGATATTTATTGGTTCAAAATTTCAGGTTCATAAACCTTTAGTACTGCTTGTAGCAGTTCTCATCAATGGTATGAAGAAACAAGTACCGCAAGTCTCCTACAAAACTGTTGTTGGGGATTTGATTTCATTTCACAGTTTTGGATCTATTGTGAACTTATTTAGATATGATTTAATTTATGATATGATATTATTTGGTTCATATTTTAAAATCCAAGAGCTTTCAATCATGCTTGTAGCTGCTCTCACCAATTCCGGTGTGAAAAATCAAGTACCGCACTTTCTCTTCAAAACTACTGATGGGGATTTGGTGTTAGTTTCCTCTTATGAGGTTGCTGATATTTTATTTTCTGAATCATTAGATATTTATGAAGCTATATCATATTATGGATCTCAAGCATTCACTCTCCAGAGTCTAGGGCTTCTCTACCTTTGGTCACATGCTCATCTCCTCACAGAACTAGTAAAGAGGAAGACATTCTGCATCCGCTTGGACACTTGCTCCTAAAAATTGGGGATGATTTTACCACTCATGGTTTGATATTTAAGGCTGAAACATATCAGTTTCTTGAGTGTTCCACACATGGTTCGGATCCTCAAGAACCTTTGCTCTTTCTTCAAATGATTTCAACTACTCTACATGGGTCCAGTTTTCACCGTGCAACTGTTTATAGTTCTGATTCAGTTGAGTGCATTGTTCTTCTTCCAAAGTGGAAGATTCCTCCAGAAATATTCATTTAGTTTGGACTCATAGGTTCACATGCACAGTCTCAGGATGTTGCTGCATAGAAGAACCAATTCTTGATTTACTGCTTAGTTTGAGGGGTGTATTTTTCCCATGAGGTTTTCCCCGTTTCCTTAGTTATATTAAGTAGTTAATTTATTATACAGGGTGACCTATGCCTTTGTTTCCGAGGCCCTAGCATTTTTATGCATCTATGTTTTCTAACACTTCCTGAGTATAGCTTAAAGGGGGGTGTTAGAGACATTTACCACCATACACACTCTTTTTGGTCAAATTGGCCTAGTTAAACCACTATCCTAAGTATAATTGACATTAATTGACATCATCCAATCACACCCACGCCTACCTATAGTCAAGGAGGCTAACTGGAGCACTCCGGGGGTGATCTAAGTGATATTAATGCACCTAATTGCTAACTGGTGGTTACAATCAGTTCAAACCATCAGTTAAGGTGCCTCCTCTCATTAAATATATTATTTAATGATTATTTATTATTATTTAATGATATGGAGTCAATAGGGGCGCCTCCACCAACTTCTGATGATCAGTTCAGCTTCAGTTAACCTCATTGGGGTTCATTGAAGTCATTCAAGCACTAGCACTTGATGGTTGCCTTGCTATGACATGTGTTTGATCTCTTTTAGTTGAGATTCTGTCATTTATTACGCTCCAACTTTAGTTAGGGTTTAGTGAGTCAATTAGGGTTTTGGTCAAGTGGTTAACTGAGTGTGAACCAATGGCTTATGGTTAGTTAAGCTAGACTCACTCATTGAATTCAAATGACCTCCTTAGGTATTCGAATTCCTCATTGATTCAAGCTATTGCTTGACATTGTTATTGTAATAATTCATTCTTTATGTGAATACAGAGTGGCTACTATTCCTGTAGACTGATTACACAATTTCATGAGTTATTTGTTGATTAATCTTTGATGGGATTGATGCTTTATTCCTAGATAAATAGACAATATTAATAGTCAATACAATAGAAGTAGTGAACATTGTAGTCAGTATCATAGTACTATTTGATCTGGAGATCAAATACCACTTCATCTAAGACATGGTGTAGAAGGGAGAAATGAAGCTCCAGTCACATATCCACAGACGGACAGATAGTTGGCATTCTCACCAAGCCTCTATCCAAGGAAAATTT
Source organism: Pseudotsuga menziesii (assembly GCA_001517045.1). Taxonomy (NCBI): domain Eukaryota; kingdom Viridiplantae; phylum Streptophyta; class Pinopsida; order Pinales; family Pinaceae; genus Pseudotsuga; species Pseudotsuga menziesii. The sequence continues at coordinate 37,175 of LPNX011222562.1, forward strand.
TGTATATTTTAGGAACGCGTTTGGTGTGATGGAGAATTCCTCTCTGAGTGAGAGGGAGTGTTGATGGATGTGCAACACCGAGATGAGAAAGAAAAACTTCATGAGAGATGAGTGACACATACACCATGATTGTCCTACAAATGAGCAGGAAGACATTTACGAGAGATGGGTGGCCTAGACATCATTATGGTACTACAAATGAGTAGGCAGGAATTTATGAGAATATGAATGTCCTAGACACTGTTATTATTCGATAGATGAGTGACATACATTCACAAAAGTTGAATGACCTAGATATAGAGGTCATAGTATAGATGCAGTTGTAGTACATACATAACACAAGTGAAATTGTGGTACAAACATAACATAGATACAGTTGCAGTACATACATAACACATATGTAGTTGTAGTATAGATGTAGTACAGATGCCTATCTAGTACATGTACCATATAGATGTTGATGCAGTACATATGTAGTAATGATGGACATTCTCACCAAGTATGTGGCTTGGCATGATGCAAAATTTATCCCTCATTGAGAGGGAGTGTTGATGTTTGTCTTTGTGCATCATCGAAAATACATTCACTCACATATATCCATGCATATTTGGCTAGTAAGGACATGAGGATTTGTCTATTAATGAATTATACATTCACATTCTAGATGTGAATGGCCCTAGAAAGGGTAGATACTCTCCCAGTCATATGGTGTAGATAATGGACCCTATGATGCCTTACTTTGCATAATACCACAATGGAGTGATATATTCTATATTAGAGTGTATGAATTGTTCATTTTATTAGGTTAATTTATCCCCTTATGAATATACAAGTCTATCACAATGTTGAATTTCACATCAACACTAAGAAGTGACTGAGACTTCTTACTGTGGGTCAAATAATATTTAGGGATATATGTTGTGAGTAGACATGAATGTGATGAAGACATATAGCATCAATGAGGACAAATTTTAAATGATGAATAAGTAACCAAAGAAGTCAAGACAATCTATTGAAGAAGTACCAAACAAAGTGGAAGACAAGAAAGAGCAAAATACCCTAGTAAAAGGAGGAACTTGGACCTAGAAGACAAAAGTATAGGTCATCCTCAAGAGTGCAAATCAAGTCAAATTAAAAATATAAATAAAAGTGTTCTCACACTTCATTTGACATAATCACACTAGACAACTTCTTCTCTCCATATGATTGCACCTCAAAGGAAGGCCTAGGAAAGGAATGAAACATAATTTTTGTGGCTCTCTTATTTTCTTATTTTTTCTCTTAGAATATTATCTACTCTTGTTAGGGTCTCTTGTGAAGGATAGTGAACCTATGTTGTGCTAGGGTTCAATGTTATCAGGAATTATGCAATCAGTATGGACATTGTTTGTTCCTCTACCATGCAACATACAAGTGTAGAACAAAAACTCACAGCAACATATCCTTTTCTTAAGAAATTAATTAATAACATGAAATAACATTATACCTCAGATCTGAATTTCTTATCCTTGCTCCATAAAGTCTTCACAATGTCCGATACTTGTAAAATAGATCAATAAAAAAAAACAAGAAGTGAGAGATTCATGATAAAGACTAACTACTCATATCAATGATCAAGGAATCCGATAATATTCAATTGAAATCAACAACACATCGAATATAGGAAAGGCGAACACTTTTGTATTAAATATGAAAGAGATAGAAGTACAACCAAAAAGCATTGATGTCGATGGCTTTGATATCTAGAAGAACATATACAATCCTATATGACTATGAAGATCTCTCCACACAAGCTAGCTTTACTTTTCCTGTAACTCAGACTTCAATCCAACAACATAAGGGTACTTTTCTTGGCCTCCCCAAATCACATCATCAAGGCTTCATTTATAGGCCCAAAACCATGAGATTGACTTTGGGAATGGATATAATGTGATCCCTACAGGTGACGGAAGCGAATTACACCTCTCCCAAGCATGTAGGAACTAACTCCACGAAGGCTTCTGCATGGAAGCTTTCGAAACCTTCTTTTTTCCTATTTTTTTACCATCAGTGCTTTTGGTACAAAGGACATGTGCATCGACCCAGGGTTTTGTCAAAGGAAGAGCGAATCAACACTCTTTACTCCACGGTGAGAAGCACCATCGATGCTTTGTGTAAAAGGCAGAAAGACGTTGGCCCTCTGAGATGTGGAAAAAAAATGACCAAGATGTCTCAGGTTAGGATTTCTAGGAGGTTGAAGGGCAATGTAGAATTTCCATGAAGGCTGATAGGAAATATGGAATTTCCAGGTGCAACAGAATGCCTTCCAAAGTAGGAATCTAGAATGAAGTGATAGGTGAAATATTTTGCAAGATATCCATCTAGCATAGAGGAAATGAGCAATGGTCTCATAACTGACGCATGACCAATAACTGAATCCATCCAAACCAATCATAGTTGCAGACCAATAAACTATAGATATATGATGATGACCATGCCATGGCCACCAAAAATACACTGTACATCCATGAACAACTGATATAGGAGGTAGGACATAGCTACAGAAAATGCAAAGTAGATCTATGCCACTCGTCCTCAAATATTGAACACAGCCACCAAAATATACAATGTGGATCCGTGTAAAGACTTTCACTGATCTCCAAACGCAACCTGAGTATATAAAGATATAATGGTGAGGCCTAACAACTCAGGGTATTCATTTGAATCCCCAACTGATACGATTCTAACCATGTGAATAATTTTTTTGATGTCGAACATGGTAGAAACCACTTGATTTCTAGTCATTGATGAAAACTGTTAACAAATGCGGGGGAGATCACCATTAATGTCAATGATTCCCAAGGTATCTTAGTACATTATTTCAAGTGTGAATAGATGTTTTGAAGTCAAACACTTGATAGAATATTTCAATCAGAGGTCATTGATGAAAACCTACTGTCGAAAGAGAAGAAACCAGGCATTGAGGCATGCAATATTCAAGGTACTTAACTAGGTTTCTAAGTCTAATTCTTGGATAGTGAGTTGAGGTTGACATGAATAGACTCGTCAGAGGATGACCATGATGATTCCAACATCAATGACATGAAAAAGGAACAAAATTTGATTTGAAGTGATGAAACTGACTTAGACATGACTGAATTTAGGGATAGGTAAAGTTACTGGTGAGTTATTTTCTGGAAGAGCATCCTTTGAAAAATTTGAGGCATGACAAATGAATTCGAAACATTGACTTGACAAGACCAGAACCAGGTGTAATTCAAGGAATATGATGAAGCATTCTTTGAATTGACTCAAAGGAGTTAGGTGACTCACAAAACTGGATCAACTTGGAGACAAGCTGAATACCCAACTATTCAGATGTGAAAAATGTAGATAGATACCATGTTCAAAGGTGGACTATAGACGACTGCCATGAATTCAAATGAAAAAAATTCCCCTTTCCTTTAATTTACCCATATCGAAAGATGAGTGCCTCTTTTCATTTTTACGAGTCCAAAGAGGGTAACAAACACTCGTTGTAGCTCATCAAGTGATGAGTCCATTATCACATGCTTTATGAACCTGAGAAAGGAGGGGTTCGTTCCCAAATAGGGTCTTTCACCGTTTGATTTTATGAGTCTGATGAAAGTAAAATCAGTATTGTTCATTTTATAGAGTCTGAACGAATACCTAAGGGGACTCCATTATGGTTCCTTTTGCGTAAAATAGGCCTAATCAGTCCAAAAAAGTGATAAACTAATACCGATTGGTCGACCGTTCTGATTCTTTTACAAGCGCAAATGTAGCAAGTTCGCTTGGAAATATTTTTGTGTTTTTAAGGAGAATGAAAAGAGATTAAATATAAGTCCATAGATGGTTTCCTTTTTCATAATCCACTTTTAACGAGTCTAAAAAGGCGAAAAATTATACTCGACACTCTTTTACTGGGGTTTTAACGAGCATGTGAAAAGTGTTTAAAGATACTCAGTACTTTTTCATTTCAACTCCAATAATGAAAAAGACTATGATAGCTTAGATCATAGCCATAACCCAATGTTGACCTGAAAAACTCAAAAAACACATTAAAAGCCAATTTACCAAAACTATATAAAATAAAAAGTAAAAACCCACTTTCATTGAAATAATTTGGACTTCAAAATAAATAAATTATAGTAAACTTTTGAAAACTTCCAAAATATCTATAAATAGAAAGGGATGGTAATAATTATTTACCATTTGTTTTTACCATTTTGAGAGTTTTGTAGTTGGAGTGATAGTAAGGAGTTTCCACCAGTGCTTTGGCAAGTGTCCCTCATCCATTGTTCCTTCAATCTTCTTGGAAGAGTTAAAGATCTTGATATTTCCTATTTCTTGTTCAAAAAATGGCATTTTGTCTTTTCTTCCATTGTTTATGTTGTAATATCACAGATCACATAAGGTTACCAATAATACATACCAAAACATACATACATAACAGAGACAAGAGACAAAAACTAATAGATTGAATAACAGATTATATTAGCATGAGAGGGTCCATACAATACAGAGAATTGAACCAAGTTCTCATCTGGCTCAATAGCCTAATATATATGATTACAAAACAGTTACAAAATAACTACCTGTTGGTTCGGTGAACTGACATGACCTTAGGTGGCCGACCTAATCTCTAGTTTAGTCGGCCGACTGACTTAGTTGGTTGATCAACTAAGTCAGCTATCGTTCAAGTCGAGTTATCGACTTGTTCCTCCAACATCTCCCCCACGAACAAAACGTTTCTTCATCCCGAAGAAATAGGGAGGGACCAAAATTCTTCCTGTCTGGTCTTAGTAGTCATTGTGATGTGCCTAGTCTTCATGGGCTGTGAAGTCTGATGGTCGGTATTTTCTGTCCACAGACTTCGACAATCGCTGGGGGTGTCACTGCTAGGTGATGTTGGAACTCTGTCCAACTTTGCAATATCTTCTAGATTTTGATGGTGAGTGTAGTTAGACTTGATAATATTGACATCTTCTATGAAATGGAGACTTTAGCTATTATCTCCATGTTGGGACCCATAAACTGGTCCTTCTCCTGTGAAGTCTCGATAAGTCATTTCATCTTCAGGAAGATGATGTCGACTTTTTCTAAGTTGGGGATAACTTGTTGCACCCACTGATGTGCCTCCCTCTCAAATTTCTATAGCTTGGCTGTCTCAAGCACTATTTGTTCTTCTATTGTGGTTTTGAGTGCTTCATCAGTGGTTTTCCTATTTTCCAGTGCCTGGGTCCCTTGTCGGGTCTGCTGAGTTTGCTGAAATACTTACCCATAGTAAGCAGGCGAGTCTCTCAGTATTTATTTAGTGATGAAAGACTCCTCCATGTGATCTTGCAACACTTTATAAGATTCAGTAAAGGATGTGTGTTGTGCCATTAGGATGCAAGTAGTTTCTTATTTTTTCTCCTCCTTTGTTTCTTGAATCTGTACTTTGAGTGCCAACACCATGCTTTCAAATAGCTGATACGCTCTTTTGAGTGGTTTTTCGGTGTCGACCTCTACGGGGCCTGGCATTATTGAATGGGCCAAGTTTCTACATTTGTTGAGGAACTCGACCTGTTCTTCGACCTTGGCGTTGAGTTCCTTACATCTCTGTTCACTCCTTGTCTTTGCTTCGACTACTAGGGTTTTCAGGAGTTGTCCTAGATATGCATCAATCAGTGAGGTTTCATCTTTCATTTTGATATGGACCTTTGATGGTTGTCCATGATGCTTCTTCTTCTGTTTCTCCTTCCTCTTCTTATGCTTTTCCTTCTCTGTTTGTGTCAACACCTGTGTACCTGCAAAAGTCGAGTCGGGATTATCGGTTTGTGGTATAGTGGTTGATGGTTTCTCTATTTGGTGAGGTGGGATGACTACTGCCTCTGGTTGTTTAGATGCAGGGGGTGTAGAAGTGGATGTAGTTGGTGCTAATGGTTGGGGTGGGGATTGCTTAGAGTCGGGGGGTGGTGGTGGTGATGGAGTTGGTGAATGGTTGGGGGTGATTGGGTTGTTGGAAGTGAGGTTGAAAGGTGGGTTGTTGGGATGGGAAGGTAAGTCGGAGAACATTTGGTTAATTTGTCGATTTATGTCCTCATCATTTACTTCTCCTCCAGTTGGTACAGTGGCTGGCAGGTTGGTTTGAGGTACAATCGGAGTGATAGTCACAGTTTGACGTGCGATCACTTCAGCTTCCTTGTTGGGATTTCTCTCGAAAGTCAAAGTGATAGTTGCAAAGGTTCAGGACTAGAATTCATGGCCTGGTTGGTATCCACCAACCTCAAAGAGAGGTGATTTTGTGGATATCTTCTAGACTTATGTGAAAATCTCAGGCAGTTTCTCAATGAATGCCTGCAAATCCCTATCCTTGTCAAACTTTTCTTTGATAGCTTTTGACATAGCATTTTTGGACAAGTCGAGTGGACTTATTGAATGTTGTTCTAGTACTTGTTCTTTAGTTACTCTTTTTGGAGATGGAGGTGGAGGCATAGACATAAGATCAATGATGTTCTTAGGCGTTTTCGTGTGGGTGGTCTTGGCTTTCTTTGGTCGACCCGGTAGTGCTCCTACCTCGACAAATATTTGGAACTGGGTTTCGACCGGCACCTTATTTGCTGCGAGCATATTCTATTATGTCGATGGCCGTAGCTCCTAGTTCATCCTTGTCATCTTAGGATTCTGTAATGATAAGCTTATGCTTACCTTTTCCTTGTTGTTGTTGTTGTGTCTTTAACTTCTTCCTTACAGCGGCTATCTATTTCAACATTTTTTTAATAATGCCTTTTGTGATACCATACTCTGGGTTTTCTGTTTCTGTCTCTCCCCTTGGCTCCTAGGTCAGGATGAGACTTTCTGTAGCCAGAGGAATTATCTGCTGCTCTGGTTGTGCTTCCTGTGTCTGTGGCTCTGCCCTCTGTGTTGTCGAAGGTTTGATGATGATTTGAATTCAGCCAGTGTGTTCAATTGGTGTCTCCTCCGACACAAAGGTACTGATGTAAAGTTTTAGCTCATAGTCTTCTTCTTTCTCTTGGTCGATCAACGACTCCTCAATAGAGAAGTTGATGTTCTTTGCTGTTGCTAGTACTGGTATTTTTGTTTTAGCTTGTCGAGACAGCTCCCGAAAGATCTGGTCGACTGATGGATAATAGTCAAGGGCTTTTGCATTTGAGTCGGTGCCCTGCATGTACCACACCGAAGTATGGTCGAGCTCTAGCTAGATGTGGGACTGTGTCAGTAGACTTCATTGGATGTTTTGAGCCACCCTCCATCTATTTGTGCAGAATTTTAGTTGTTGGAGCCAATTCTCCAACAACACTTTTCTGTCTTCAAGTTCCTACAAAGTTCTTCTCTGGGAGAATGGTTTGAATCTCCACATGTGGAACCTTATCGGTTCCTGAAAAATTGGGTTTCCTTCTAGGAAGATATGGTACATGACTACCCATAAAATGAGGGAGGGGAACCTGATGATTCCTCCCGTCTCTTGGAATCTTTCACATATGGTCTTGACCATGTCAGCGACATATTTAGCCCATCTATAGATTTTTAGATTTGTCACAATGGTGTTGATAGCTTCTAACATGTCTAATTTGAGGTTGTTGCCTCGACCTGCCAGGGTGAGTGTTATTTCTATTATTTTGGCCACAATCTGTGGCATTCGGGCTGTGATTTGACTAATCATCAACCCCTTCGAGTTTTTCCCCGAAGCCGACCCATTCAGTTCTTCGACCAGTCCTTCTTTAATATTGAATGGTACTGGGTCTCCTGTGTTTGAGAGACCTATCAACTTGGAGATGACTTCTCCAGAGATGTTGACCGGTTGGTCGAAGTAGAACCGACCATTGTGGTACTAGCTTATGATGAATTTTACGGCTATTTCCTTGGTTCCATCGAAGCTGGCCATGAGCGATGCATTGACATAGTCGAATATGGTGTTGTATTTGATTTTCTCTGCAACTTGAGTGGGATTCTTTTTGACTTAATCCCATTATTGCATCTCGGTCCATAGTTTTTGCCATGAGCCTTCCTGCACCTTGGCATTCTTAATGTTCTTTAGCCTACAGAATAAAGGTGTGTCTACAGTCTTTAGTTCCTTTCCTTTGGTTGAGGCTCTAGTTTGTTTGGGTGCCATCTTGTTGGTTTGGTGGTCTATATCACTAAGGTATTCTCGGCTTTCAGTCGACTGGATGCTCTGATGCTCTCTATGTATGAATTGTGGTGAATGATCCTTTAGTGGTCCAGTATTTATAGGAAATGTTGTGGATGTGTTCGTCGATGAGTGTATTAATGGCAGACGTGATGTTCCAACTAGAGCACTTGAGTGTGCATTAATGACAAATTGCTTTCGACGCTCGAGGTCATGAATGTGCGATGGGACTATCGAGGTCGTCGGTCGATGTCGGTTATTAAAATGGTCGATGGTGTTATGTCGATGGGTGTGATGTCGGTTGTCGAAATGGTAATTTCCTATCATAGTTTTCTACATGTACGGTATTATTTTTCTCTTTGTATTTTTAGGTTTGTATAGCTTTTGGTTTAACAGTTATGGTCGTTATAGGATTCTTTTTTTTTCTAGTTTCTGTAGTGTTTTAGTCGGGCTCCATTAACGAGTTTCTGAAATACTATGCCTTGTAACATCCTTAGTTGGACTGATCCGTTGGTATGTATTTCTTCGACAACATAGGGTCCCATCCATTATGTGTGGAGCTTTTTAGGTTTTCCTTCTACTTGACTGTTGTATAGTAGAGTAAGGTCTGCTACAGACAAGTTTTTGTTCTGGATGTTTCTGTCGTGCCATGCTTTTTGTTGTTGTTTCTGGATTTCTTGATGTTGTATTGCCATTAGTTTGTGTTCTTCAACTTTGCTTAGTTGCAATAGTCAGTCCTTTCTTCCTTGTTCGACATCGACATGTAGGATCTTGGCTATGATAGGTGATTGTTTTCAGAAGTGTAGTGGAACTACTGCTTCTTGTCCATACACTAGTCAAAAAGGAGTTTGGTCGGTCGAGCGTTTATATGCTATTCTGTATGCCCATAATACTGCAGGTATTTTCTCGTCCCAGTCGTCCTTATCAGTATTACATATTTTGGTTAGTCCACTTGTTAATGTTTTATTAAATGCTTCAATTGCTCCATTCGACTGAGGATGGTATGCTGTACTCCGACGATGGTTGATTTGGAACTGATCGGTTAGGGCTTTGATAGTTTTATTGATGAAGTGTGTTCCTTGGTCGCTAATTAGGGTTAGTGGATAGCCAAATCTGGTGATGATATTCTCATAGATAAACTTAGCAGCTATCTCACTAGAACATGTGTCGACTAGTTCGGCCTTTGCCCATTTAGTTACATATTTGACTGCAGTTATGATGTACCTTACCCCTATTCTTTTTGTTGGTATAGGAAATGGTCCTATGAAGTCTATGGCCCAAATTTCAAATGTCAAACTTGGTTTCACTGATATCAAAGGCATTTCTGTGCTAGGCAGGGGTCGACCCAGTCGTTGACATCTGTCACATTGACTTCGGTGGATTAGAGTCTTTAGGTCCTTGCTTGTGTGCAAAAGTGGATTTTCACTATTATAACAAAAATATGTAAAGTAAGCAAATGAGATAAAATATCTTAAATACTAGAGACAACAATGAGCCCCATTGAAAGCCTCAAGGTTGGTACCTACATAGATTTCAAGGGAAGACCCCTTTACTCCCTCATCTTAGGCCCAGGTGAGCTAATTACTATAGGAAAATGTAACTATTGCAAGTTAATTAATTATAGTTCATTAATGAGAAACCATTGGGGTTGCAATATTGTATGAAACTGATAAAAAGAAAAATAAATGAGATAGTAGCGCACAAAACATAGAAATAGACGCACAAGCACTCGAAAAATAAAACATAGATGCACATTAGCATGATTACAACATGGTTTGGTCATGAAAATAGTAATAAAATTACAACACAAGCGAGAGTTTGTTAAGTTGCGTAGACAATGCAGTTGTCGAAGAGATTTGTGTGTAATCTACGCACCTGTGACGCCAGGATACCAACGACTATGTAAATATCTATCACGGCCAAAAGGAGGCAGAATTTTGGAAATGAAGGGTATGTGACTCTTCACTCAGAAAGAACAATAACACAAGAATTAGATATCTAACAAATAACAACCTAGTTAATAATAAGTTGACAAAAATGAAGTGGATTCACCAAAAATGAAGTGGATTCACCTAGTCTAAGGCTTTGATTGTTTTCTAGATCTTATGAGGATTCCTTCGATGGGATGCATGTTATATGTTGATGATTTCTTATCGTGAAAATACGTTGATGATGTCTTACTATGAAAATACCAAAAATGTCGCATGTGCAAGAAATTTGAATGTTAACAGGTCCTTGAGATTTTTTTTACAACAATGTGAGGGGAAAACTGGTTTTACTTCCCCCGCAATGAATTTTTGACAAATGTAGGGAATATTGTAAAAAATCCCAAGAACAAGGTACATGGTTGAAAATGACACCATCTAATGGAACTATGGTAGACGCTATACATCGTAAGTGCTTATTGTCAATAGAGGTCTAGTGTTAGATTATGTTTCTAGGTCTATATGAGGTTTCTGAGGATATATTAGGTTTCTAGGTTTCTAAATTAGGTTTGTAGGCCTAGATTAGGTTTCTAAATTATGTTTCTAGTGCTAGATTAGGTTTCTAAATTATGTTTCTAGGGCTAGGTTAGGTTTCTAAATTAGATTTATAGAGTTAGATTAAGTTGTAAAGATATGAAAATTTGATACTAAATTTCGACCATTGGCGACATTGCATTTGAAGTCTTTATGGTGACTGTATGGATTATGGAAGTGTTTAAAGTAGTATATGGTAGTGTATAGGATAGATTATGGTTAAGGTAGGCCAGGTCGGGTTATAGTAGTTTAAGTTTAGTGTGAACAAGTAATAGATTATAGTGGTTTAATCCAAGGTATGGTTGGTTAAAGTAGGTTATGTGGTTGGTGTAGGCATGGTAGGGTACAATAGATAGTGGAGAGGAGGTTCGTGTAGGCTTGGTTATGGTATGTTAAGCTAGGGATGAAAAGCTAAATATGCTCTAGTATTGGGTATTTTTGGTAGTGTAAGTTAGATAGGGGAGTCGTGTAGGCTAGATGGAAAGGAACAAGTTATACAACTTGACGAGAAATTTATACTCAAAACAAGAACTCTAGCCATAAAAAATCATATTTTTGCATTAAAAACAAAAAAACGAAACCCTCGATTTGAAAAGTGGTGCTACCGATAGCACTCTTTTTTACGCTAAATTTCTAAATTTTTTAAAAGTGAGATCGTTGTAATGGTAATCAAAACCCTAAATAAACCACTAAATTAAAAAGTGATACTATCATAATCACTCTTCTTTAAGGATAAAATAAACCTTGTTTCAAAGTGAAACCATAACCGCACACATCATTACAACTAAACACCTAAAAAAAGTTATAAAAACGCATTATAAAAAGAAATTATATAACAAATATTTAAAAAAATTGATATAATTAAATTTTAAAAAATAAAAATATATTTAATTAACTTTAAAATTATACTAAATATTAAAAAGCAAAATAAAACATTAAAAAACAAATAAAAATCAAATATTAAAAAGTAAAAACAAAAGATATAAAAAAAGTTTAAAAAGAAATATTATAAAACAAAAAAATATAAAAATAAACAAAAAATAATATTATAAAACAAAAAACAAAGCCATATAAAACAAACAATAAATAAAAAGAATACATTAGTTTTTTTCTAAAATATAATTAGTTAAAAGAATTAAAATATATTTAAAAAACTTACACTAAATATTAGAAAACTAAAATAAAATATACCTTTGAGAAATAACTTAATTGGTTGGAGTTTAGTTCTAAAGACTATTTGATATTGATGTTAAAGGTAAGATAAAATATTAACGAGTTATTAAAAATTACAAAAGTGATATAAAATATAATATTAATAATTATATATATATGAAAATATAATTAAAAATTGGTATAAAAACATTAAATATATATATATTTAAAAGATGTATAGGTAAAAGATTATTAGATGAAATGTTCACTGGTCCTATGGTCCTACCATATGAATTTGTGCAAGAGCTTTGTCATTGTTTATAGAGTTATTACCATTACTTACTAGTATGGACACACTTCTCTATAAGCATTAATACCAAGTGTTGCATGGCAGTGATACCTGTCAACGTTGGTTGGTTGCATAGATTTGAAGCGAGTAGAAGCAACCGTGGGAAAGCAAGCAGAGGAAACAAAGGTATCAGGAGAGAGGGAATTCGGTTAGAGCATGGCACCAATGTAGAGTAGATATCCACTTATATCTTCACTCGGTTCTAAGGCTACCTGTACCTTGCTTAGCATCTCTTTATACCCCAACTTATTTCCTTACATCACTTGATTCAACAGTTGCTTATTTCGATCCAACACCAGCAACTTGAGATCCAACAGCAACAATATATGAAAAAAAATATGCATTCCCATGGACCTATGTAAATGTGAGTTCTTATTACCAACAAATGGTCTCTTATGCTTTCAATTCAATAATAATCGTTCATAACTGCCTTGATATAGTGGTTGGTATTTATCCCATATACTGGGTATAATCTAATTGGCAGTTAGAGGTTGATCTCTTGAGTGCTCAGAACATTATTGATAGGATACTTAGAGCTTTACTTGTTGTTTGAAATATCTAAAAAGGGGTCAAACAGAGGTTGAACCACATCTTCTATGCATGATCTTAATCCAAAGAGTGTGTTCTTGAGCATACACTTGCTCAATCAAGTATGATCATCGAGTTCATAATCTCTAAGGTCTTGTTAGATCATTAGAGAAATAAAGAAGAAAATAAACTCCTCTTGATAGAGATATCAAGTTTAGATATAAAAATGCTCTTGATCAAGAGATAGATCATTATGGATTTTTTTCCCAGACCTTTATTATTTTATAAGCGCCAAAATGGGATAATAGTCTATTATTTTGGCATAGTTAACTTCAACCTTTACGATCATTCAATTTCAATGAGATAAAATTAAGGATTTATAGACATATTCTGCTAATATAAAATGCTACTAGTTTAGTTAAAGCTTAGTTTTTTTAATTGACACTACAATAATAACTAGATTACTGACTATACTCATTTTCTAATTCGATATTGACCAACGAGCGAGAGATACACCTAAGGAAAAGAACACAGAGGAAGTTGATCACCGCATGTATTTTTTTCTTGTTTAATGTTTTTTGTAGCATGGGAAAGAGTCATGTACCAGTATATAATATCTTGAAATAACTATAAAATTAAAACTATAAGCACATGAATTTTACAGCTCTTGAGGTTATGGAAATGAAAATTTGTGTGTTTAAGGAATCAATTCGATTCTTTCCTCGGTCAGGTTGATAGTGGTTCGACATGTTAGATATATTGTAAATTTGAGCATATAGATCTGTAGACAAAAACAAAACTCACAAAGAAGATCTCACAATTTACTCAGCAATTGAAGAATGAAACAGTGCAAAAGGCTTGCAGTTGTGAATGCTTTCATTAATAAAAAAAATAATTCAGATGATAATTACAATAATGTAAAATGGCTTTAATAGCCACAAGCAATTCGAATCCACATGAGGAAGTTCGAATTGATGACTCTACTTGACTGTAGGTAACCAAGACATTGTCTAAATCACTATTGGAGGACCCAGTAGTTAACTGTCCTTGTCTAAATCATAACCGGAGTTCTAAAAACACAACCAAGTGTTACATTTAGTATTAAATAATGGTTAACTAACTGTGGTAGGTGAGAAAAGCACCCCACATGTGTGTAATTAATTAAACCATTATTTAACTGAATGTAGAGGGCTAGAACTGAATGTAACTGACTCCTAGACCTAGTAGTTAACTGTCCTTGTATAAATCATAACCGGAGTTCTAAAACACAACCAAGTGCTACATTTAGTATTAAATAATGGTTAATTGACTGTGGTAGGTGAGAAAAATGCCCCACATGTGTGCAATTAATTAAACCATTATTTAACTGAATGTAGAGAGCTAGAACTGAATGTAACTGACTCCTAACTTGGCTTGACTAGTCATTAACTGAAGTGAACTGACCTTGGTTGGTTTCGGCACTCCCAGTTGCTTCCTAAATTGTAGGGATTGATCTAGGGGACTCCTAAACTTATGCAATCAAGTGCAATAAGAGGCAGTGAGCCTTAATTAGTGTTCCCCACACTTAGGTAACTAAAACATGTGCCCCAATTAGGTCAAGTTTAACCAATGGTGCTAATGACTATAAATAGACTAGATGGACTCCCGATTTAGACATGACTCCCGATTTAGACATATGACCAAATTTGGACAAGGGAGGATTAATAATCCTAACACCCCCCCTGAATGCTAACTTGGACAAACTGCGGGCCCTGGTAACTAAGACCATAGGTCGCCCATTACATCAAGTAAAATAAAGTAACTGCTTAATACAAGTAACTAGGGCAAAAACCACATGGGAAAAAATCCCTCCTTCTATCTAAGCAGGTAGATTTAGGTCTCAAGTTTGAAAAACTTGAAAATATGTTGCTGCAATTTTCATCTCTGTGAGGTAGTGAAGCAGCATGCATGGTGTGCTGTGCACAGGTATCCTGGGGCCTGGCATGTAGACTTCTCCTTTTTCTCCAAAACTGATGATGGGAGGAAGGAGGAATGTAACCTTTGTCTCTTGCTGAATGACGAGGTGTATGATCATATCCATTCTTCTGAGCCCTTGCCATATTGCATCTTACAGGAAGTCTATTGCATCTATCTAAAGAACGCAAAATAGTATGACATAGCGCAAGAGTCTTTCCTTTCTGAGTGTCAGGTGAGTTTCCAGTCATCTTCCTAGCTTCCAGTTTGGAAGTAGGGACTGAATCTAGATCTGAGTCACCCTGAATCTTAATTTCATAAACTGATATAGATGGATCTGCAATACTAGTAGAAGCTGTAAAAGAAGTAGATGCAATGTTTTTACCTTTCCTTGCTGGTGGCTGCTGAGAGTGCACTGGTTCTGAAGGAGGCATGAAATGTGAGAACTCATATGCTCTTGAAGCATGATTCACAATACCCTTTGCTATGATGCTCCCAGTAGAGATATCTATGATCTCCACTGAGTCAGGACCAAAGATCACTTGCTTTGGAGATCTAGTATGGGTCATTTGATAGACAGATAACAGGTTTGAAGCTAGTGAGGGAACAAACAATACATCTTTGAACCTTCCATTTTCAAGTTGGATAGAGCCCTTCCCTTTGGTTTGTACTTTACTATTATTTCCCATCTGAATACTAGGACCATCAAAGGACTAAAAAGAAGAGAATGATTCTATGGATGCAGCCATATGGTTGGAAGCTCTAGAATCAATGAGGAAGGCAGGTGTTGATGTGCAGCAAGATTTCAGTGCATGTCCTTTCCTTTGGTATTCTTCTTCTTCTTCTTCTTCAGAGTCTTCCTTCCTTGCACTAGCAGGTACAAAAATGTTGTTCCTTTTCAAAAGAAGAGCCATTTCATCAAGTTTTCTTCTCATACAAGAGCTTTCAGAATGGAAGCCCCTTCCACAGTAAGGGCGGAGAACCTCGCCTTTGCCATTATTCTTGCTTCTTTTCGAACCTGAAGGTTCTTTTGAATGTTCAGACTCATCTCTTTGCTTCCCTCTGTCATTCGCTACCTTATCTCCTCTTGCAACAAGAGCTAGATCTTTGGGAGATCGAATGATCCCCATTTGGATCAATTTATCATTCTCAGAAATAAGAGATTGAATGAAAGCATCAAGAGTGGGCATCTTCCAATTTGGAGTAGTGAGCCTTACTGTTTGGAAGGTGGATACAAAGACTGAGTAGTCTGAATTGAGCTTTGTGAGAATAGAAAGAATGAGATGATCTTCATCCTTCTTCATGTTGCATTGCTTCAACTGATATATCAGGTTCTTGAACTTTGAGAAGAATTCATTTAGAGATTCGAAGTCTGATGGATTGAGAGTAATCAAATTATTTTCTAGTTGATGGATCCTCATCTCATCATGCTTATCAAACAAAGAAGCAAGCTTGTCCCAAACCTCCTTGGGAGTGTCCAAGTCTTGAATGTGAAAAAGAAGATCCTTAGATACTAAGTATTGCATGAGTCCAATGGCTTCATCAAGCCTATTCATGTACTTAGCTTTCTCTTTATCTGATTCTAGTTCTTCCTCTGTTTCTTCTATGAGCCTGAAGAGATGCTTGGTGCGGAGCAATATTTTCATGTCTTCCTTCCACTGGTGATAGTTGAAGGGAGTGAGAATCTCTATTTGATGAGCCATTTCGAAGTAATAGGAAGAACTGAGCTGCTATAGTGAATGCAATGAGAAGTAGAGGCTGCTTGTAGCGAATGCTGTAAGAAAGCCTGATAACCTGTCACACAATCAAACAAACAAAATGATCTGGTTGGAGATCTGAGGAGGAGAGGAGTCTTGTCCACCGAGGCTTTGATACCATGTAAATTTGAGCATATAGATCTGTAGACAAAAACAAAACTCACAAAGAAGATCTCACAATTTACTTAGCAATTGAAGAATGAAATAGTGAAAAAGGCTTGCAGCTGTGAATGCTTTCATTAATCAAAAAAGTAATTCAGATGATAATTACAATAATGTAAAATGGCTTTAATAGCCACAAGCAATTCGAATCCACATGAGGAAGTTCGAATTGATGACTCTACTTGACTGTAGGTAACCAAGACAGTGTCTAAATCACTATTGGAGGACCTAGTAGTTAACTGTCCTTGTCTAAATTATAACCGGAGTTCTAAAAACACAACCAAGTGTTACATTTAGTATTAAATAATGGTTAACTGAATGTGGCAGGTGAGAAAGGCACGCCACATGTGTGCAATTAATTAAACCATTATTTAACTGAATGTAGAGGGCTAGAACTGAATGTAACTGACTCCTAGACCCAGTAGTTAACTGTCCTTGTCTAAATCATAACTGGAGTTCTAAAACACAACCAAGTGTTACATTTAGTATTAAATAATGGTTAACTGACTATGGTAGGTGAGAAAAACACCCCACATGTGTGCAATTAATTAAACCATTATTTAACTGAATGTAGAGAGCTAGAACTGAATGTAACTGACTCCTAACTTGGCTTGACTAGTCATTAACTGAAGTGAACTGACCTTGGTTGGTTTCGGCACTCCCAGTTGCTTCCTAAATTGTAGGGATTGATCTAGGGGACTCCTAAACTTATGCAATCAAGTGCAATAAGAGTCAGTGAGGCTTAATTAGTGTTCCCCACACTTAGGTAACTGAAACATGTGCCCCAATTAGGTCAAGTTTAACCAATGGTGCTAATGACTATAAATAGACTAGATGGACTCCCGATTTAGACATGACTCCCGATTTAGACATATGACTAAATTTGGACAAGGGAGGATTAATAATCCTAACATATACTAATGTATAATTAGTTCAATTTATATGCAATTAGGTTGGATTACATTTGTTGATTTGAAATTATGTATAATTACAATGACTGCATTGTTCTGGTAATCGAACAAAGTAATATTTTGATGGATCAAATTGTGCATCAATTTGAGTACTATTACAAGTAATAGTTCATAATAAATGGAACTCTTGTCACAAAGATATGATTTAATGATAACCTAAGGTTCTGATTTACCAAGAACCTAAGGTTACTTTGGGAATATATCATGAAAATGCGGAGAATACTATTAAACAAGAGAGAGCATGCGTCAAGATGTGAACCAATATTTAAACTAGATTTGACCCAATCTTAAAAAATGCATCAATATGTTAAAAATCATGCGCACTGTTCATTCTTACCTTACATTTGGGTGTAGGTGCAATGCTATCTATCATATATACTAGACATTGGTCTATCATGCATTCTTCTCATGATGACAACTTGAAGGATTTTGGAAATAGAATAATCCCAGCAAGGGACCACACATTGGAATCACCAACATTGTTAGGGTAGTTTAGTGAGAAATAGTTCAATATTTTAAAGACACTATCTGTAGACCACCTGCACTATGCATTGTTCTCATGCTAACACCTTGAAGGAGTTGGAGTGGTCTCATATCCTTGCACGGAATAAGAATGGTTAAGGAGAATTGACATGTGGTGGCTGTATGGGCCAGCTATATGGAATGCCATTTCTTCTAAAGCCAATGTTAAGCCCTCTTGATCTGCTCCTGCCCTGGACTACTCTCCATGCCAAGCATACCATAGAGACTACTCAAAAAACGTTCAAACTACATAGTAGGATGAATAATAATATATAAATTCAAGGTTGCAGTTTCTCTTCACAAAATGTATTCACATAAAATCTTATATTTTTTGTATCATTTTTTTCTTCATAATCGTTATTGCTCTAATGGCAGTATCTCTATTACCAAAGGCCACTCCTCATTTTACTTTCCTAGATCGATAGTGGGTTCGATTCCCAGCATGTTAGTTGGATCTGTGAGAAGAATCCTCTTTGATGCCACGAGTTCAGAAGACGAGTATTGGTAACAAAATTATGAAGGCTCCAGGTATCCACATTAATAATATTGCATTGTCACCTAAAATGCAGAGGCTTTTAGAATGGGTGAGATAGCATCATCTCGTCATCATTGTATTTCAAAGTTCCAATTGAGCATATTAATTCATCTATAATTGTATCCCATTATTAGAATAGGGGTTTCATTAATGTGAATTACTTGTGTATTGAATTCTGCACTTCCTCAAGACAAAATTAAGTTCTTAAGGACAATACTAAATTTCAAAATTCATGATCTATTTTAGTTTAATTTACTTATGTAGTGATGTCTTCTTCACTTGTTCACAACAAATTCTTAATGAGAATATTAATATAAAAATTACGTGTCATTGTGATTATGCAGGTGTGGATATTATACAAATGAGGAGATATTATAGAGATGATTGATCTGATAATAATTGAAATGTATCCTACAGTGCAATCATTGAGATGCATTCATGTGGGTCTTTTCTGTACACAAGATGACCCTTCTCTTTGTCCATCAATCTCTGCAGTACATTTTATGCTTTCATATTATTCCAATGAGGTTGCCAGATCCTACAAATCCTAGGGTGAGTTATTCCAACCAAAACATCAAGTCCGCCAATATCGGCTCTATGTTGTCAAATGCTCCATCTAGTTCCGTATCATTTCCTTAATCTCACATTACTCTTCCATCTAACATTGATGCTTCCATTAGTGGCTTATACCCTAGGTATTCTAATTTGTATCCCTTTGACTTTTTTTTCCATATGAAATATACGTACAACAACCAGGGATGCATATGAAAAGCCACTAGAATCATAGGTAATGTATTATGTAATATGTAGTCATAGATTTCTTGACTAGTATGGATTCTATCTCTTATACTCCTTTGTGTTTGAGTCTCTAATTCAGGACCTGTGATTTAATGAAATAATTGCGGGAAATGAAAAGCAATATGCTAAAACTTATGAATTGCAATCCAAAACCAATCCTTTTTTTAAAAATCATTAATCCTTGCATGCATAACTGGTAATATTTTATTAGTTTGTTTCTAGAAGAGTGCTACATTGCTTTGTTTCAGGAAGACTGCTCATCCACTAAATAAAAAAGTTTGTATAGAAAGTGAAGAAGTGATGAAGGCACTGAAGTAGGGGGAAGTTAAGGTGGTGGTGAAGGCAGTGGGCAGTGGAGAAGGGGATGGGTTCAAGGAAATTTGGATAATACATAAATAGGTTACATAGATCAAACCAATCATCTATACATAGTTCTCGTTCACATGGCTATGTAATGAGATGAAGGGTGGTATAGATATTGCGACATTCTATGTTCATTAATAAAGCATTATTATTTTTGTAATACTGAGAAGGGTTTCTGCCCATCTGAAAATAAGACCCCTAAGTTTTGAATGAATGGTATGTAAGATAAATATGGGAAAAGAAAAGATTAGTATTGAGAAAAATTAAAAGTTTCACTTTGAGAAAATAACACCCCTAAGTCAACAATTCTTTGTTTCAAAAAACTAATCAAACCAGATTGGGGGGCATTGTTTCGATGCCCATACCACTTAGTCCTACCTAACTAAAAAATTGTTATGTGACCTCCCGTGGAGGATTTTAGTTGGTTAGCAATTACAATTTTTTATTTTAAGGGTCCAATGTTAAGTTTAAGATGTGAAAAGGAGGAATTTCATGATTCCCTTCCTTTTTGATTCACTAAGATCACAAGTAATGTGAGGTTGATAGAATAGTTGGATTGGAAGATCTTTTAGGAGCCTTAGTGTGTGTTAGTGATGCAAAGACATGTAAGACATGAGAATTTGTTGTTGCAACTAATTAAAGAGATCTAAGAAAATGAAAATGGATATTTTAACTTGAACTATAAAGATGCTAATGGTGCTTGCAAAACCAAAATACTAATGAACTAAAAGTGTGCAGTGGAGGTATTTGGAGAATGCTAATAGGTGTGGAGGAGGTGAGCTATGAGGATGATTCAACATAATTCCAACAACATAACTTAGCTCTAGATTTCGCTTACAATATGCATTCCTGGCTTCCTTGTATAGGTTAAGAGGTGGTCAAGAAACAACTAGATCCAAATAACCCATTGACTTCATCAACTAGCTCCACAGTACACAAAGGGGGTTATTTAATGCCACCAAGTATAAGGGAAGACAAATTCAAATTCTTGCAGGTGATCAGCCATTGATGATCCTTCAATGCATGATGGGTAGCTAAGATCTCTTTTTTTGGCAATAACGTGAATTTTATGAATGAAATTCATGCGAGTAGTGCATCTTTTGTGAAGAAATGTGACCCAACTATGTAGCATGAGTATACAGTTATAAATCTTGTATGAGTAGAGTGAATTTTGAAGGAAAAGTAGCACAAGTGGCCCAAAATTCATGAATTTTATAGTCTAAGGTTTCGATAGTTTTCTAGATCTTACTAAGGATTCCTTCGGTGGGATGAATGTTATATGTTTATGATGTCTTACTGTGAAAATACCAAAAATGTTGCATGTGCAAGAAATTTGAATGTTAACAGGTCCTTGAGATCTTTTTTACAACAATGTGAGGGGAAAACTGGTTTTACTTTCCCCGCAATGAATTTTTGACAAATGCAGGGAATATTGTAAAAAATACCAAGAACAAGGTACATGGTTGAAAATGACACCATCTAATGGAATATGGTAGACGTTATACATCCGAAAGGCTTATTGTCAATAGAGGTCTAGTGTTAGATTATGTTTCTAGGGCTATATGAGGTTTCTAGGGTTTCTAGGGATATATTAGGTTTCTAAATTAGGTTTGTAGGCCTAGATTATGTTTCTAAATTATGTTTCTAGGGCTAGGTTAGGTTTCTAAATTAGATTTATAGAGCTATATTAAGTTGTAAAGGTGTGAATGTTTGATACTAAATTTTGATCATAGGTGACATTGCACTTGAAGTCTTTAAGGTGATTGTAGGGATTATGGAAGAGTTTAAGGTAGTACATGGTAGTGTATTGGCTAGATTATGGTTAAGATAGGCCAGGTCGGGTTACAGTATTTTAAGTTTAGTGTAAACAAGTAATAGATTATAGTGGTTTAATCCAAGGTATGGTTGGTTAAAGTAGGTTATGTGGTTGGTGTAGGCATGGCAGGGTACAATATATAGTGGAGAGGAGGTTCGTGTAGGCTTGGTTATGGTAGGTTAAGCTAGGGATGATAAGCTAAATATGATCTAGTAATGGGTATTTTTGGTAGTGTAAGTTGGATAGGGGAATCATTTAGGTTAGATGACAAGGAATAAGTTATACAACTTGACAAGAACTTTATACTCAAAACAAGAACTCTAGCCATAAAAAATCATACTTTTGCATTAAAGACAACAAAAACAACCCTCAATTTGAAAAGTGGTGCTACCGATAGCACCATTTTTTTGCGCTAAATTTATAATTTTTTTGAAACTCGGATCATTGTAATTGTAATCAAAACTCTAAATCAACCACTAAATTAAAAAAATGGTACTACCATAATCACTCTTCTTTGAGGATAAAATAAACCTTGTTTCGAAGTGAAACCCTAACAACGGACATCATTACAACTAAACTCCAAAAAAAAAGTTATAAAAATGCATTAAAAAAGAATTATATAACAAATGTTTAAAAAATTAAATTTAATTAAATTTAAAAAATTAAAATAGATTTAATTATTTTTCAAATTATACTAAATATTAAAAAGCAAAATAAAACATAAAAAAAAAATCAAATACCAAGACAAAACAATAAAAATCAAATATTAAAAAGTAAAATAAAAAAATATAAAACACAATTTTAAAAACAAATATTATAAAACAAAAAACAAAACCATATAAAAACAAACAATAAATAATATTATAAAACAAAAAACAAAGCCTATAAAACAAACAATAAATAAAAAGAATACATTACTTTTTTTCCTATAAAACAAACAATAAATAAAAAGAATACTTTTGTTTTTTTTCTAAAATATAATTAGTTAAAAAAAATTATAATATATTTAAAAAACTTATCCTAAAAATTAAAAAACTAAAATAAAATATACCTTTGAGAAATAGTTCAATTGATTGGAGTTTGGTTCTAAAACTATTTTATATTAAGGTTAAAGGACGAGTTATCAAAAAATACAAAAGTGATATAAACAATAATATTAATAATTTTATATATAAAAATATAATTAAAAAACGATATAAAAAAAATAAAAAATATATATATTTAAAAAATAAACAGGTAAAAACTTATTAGATGAAATGTTCCCTGGTCCTATGGTCCTACTATATAAATTTGAGCAAGAGTTTTGTGATGTTTATGGAGCTATTACCATTACTTACTAGTATGGAAAGACTTCTTTGTAAGCATTAATAACAAGTGTTGCATGGCAATGACACTTGTCGATGTTGGTTGGTTGCATAGATTTGAAGCGAGTAGAAGCAACCGTGGGAAATCAAGTAGAGGAAACAAAGGTATCAGGATAGAGGGAATTCAGTTAGAATGTGGCACCAGAGTAGAGTAAATATCCACCTATATCTTTACTCAATTCTAAGGCTACATGTACCTTTCTTAGCATCTCTTCCTGCCCCATCTTATTACCTTATATCAGTTGAGTCAAGAGTTTTTTATTTCGATCCAACACCAGCAACTAGAGATCAAACAACAACAATATATGAAGACAAATATTCATTCCCATGGACCTATGGAAATGTGAGTTCTTATTACCAACAAATGGTCTCTTAGGCTTTAAATTCAATAATAATCATTCATAACTACCCTGATACAGTGGTTGGTCTTTAGCCCATATACTGGGTATAATCTAATTGGCAGTTAGTGGTTGATCTCTTGAGTGCTCAAAACATTATCAATAGGATACTTAGAGCTTTACTTGTTGTTTGAAATATCTAAAAAGGGGTCAAACAGAGGTTGAACCACATCTTCTATGGATGATCTTAATCTGAAGAGTGTGTTCTTGAGCATTCACTTGCTCAATCGAGTATGATCATCAAGTTCAAAATCCCTAAGGTCTTATTAGATCATTAGATAAATAAAGAAGAAAATAAACTCCTCTTGATAGAGATATCATGAAAATACAGATAATACTATTAAACAAGAGAGAGCATGCCTCGAGATGTGAACCAATATTTAAACTAGATTTGAACCAATCTTAAAAAATTCATCAATATCTTAAAAAGCATGCTCACTCTTCATTCTTACCTTACATTTTGGTGCAGGTGCAATGCTATCTGTCATATATACTATACATTTGTCTATCATGCATTATTTTCATGATGACAACTTGACGGATTTTTGAAATAGAATAATCCCAGCAAGGGCCCACGCATTGGAATCACCAACATTGTTAGGGTAGTTTAGTGAGAAATAGTTCAAGCTTTTAAAGACACTGTTTGTAGTCCACAAGCACTATGAATTGTGCTCATGATAACACCTTAAAGGAGTTGGAGTGGTCTTATATCCTTGCACGGAATAAGAATGGTTAAGGAGAATTGACGTGTGGTGGCCATATGGGCCAGCTATATGGAATGTCATTTCTTCTAAAGCCAATGTTAAGCCCTCCTGATTTTGTCCTTCCCTGGACTACTCTCCATGCCAAGCATACTATAAAGACTACTCAAATAACATTCAAACTACATAGTAGGATGAATAATAATATATAAATTTAAGGTTGCAATTTCTCTTCACAAAATGTATTCACATAAAACCTTATATTTTTTGTATTAGTTTTTTCTTCATAATCATTATTGCTTGAATGTCAGTCTCTCCATTACCAAAGGCCACTCCTCATTTTACTTTCCCATGTGGATAGTGGGTTCAATTCACAGCATGTTAGTTGGATCTCTTAGAAGAAGCCTCTTTGATGCCACGAGTCCAGAAGACGAGTATTGGTAACAAAATTATGAAGGCTCTAGGTATCCACGTTAATAATATTGCATTGTCACCTAAAATGCAGAGGCTTTTAGGATGGGTGAGATACCCTGATCCGGTCATCATTGTATTTCCAAGTTCCAATTGAGCATATTAATTCATCTATAATTGTATCCCAGTATTAGAATAGGGGTTTCATTAATGTGAATTACTTGTGTATTGAATTCTACACTTCCTCAAGATAAAATTAAGTTCTTAGGGACAATATATTAAATGTCAAAATTCATGATCTATTTTAGTTTAATTTACTTATGTAGTGATGTCTTATTCACTTGTTCACAACAAAGTTTTAACGAGAATATTAATTTAAAAATTACAGGTCGTTGTGATTATGCAGGTGTGGACATTATACAAATGAGGAAATATTATAGAGATGATTGATCTGATAATAATTGAGACGTGTCCTATAGTGCAAGCATTGAGATGCATTCATGTGTGTCTTTTGTGTACACAAGATGACCCTTCACTTCGTCCATCAATCTCTGCAGTACATTTTATGCTTTCATATTATTCCAGTGAGGTTGCCAGATCCTACAAATCCTCGGGTGAGTTCTTCCAACCAAAACATCAAGTCCACCAATATCGGCTCTATTTTATCGAATGCTCCATCTAGTTCTGTATCATTTCCTTAATCTCACATTACTCTTCCATCTAACGTTGATGCTTCCATCAGTGGCTTATAGCCTGGGTATTCTAATTTGTATCCCTCTGACTTTTTTTTCCATATGAAATATATGTACAACAACCAGGGATGTGTATGAAAAGCCACTAGAATCATAGGTAATGTATTATGTAATATGTAGTAATAGATTTCTTGACTAGTATGGATTCTATCTCTTATACTCCTTACTTTTGTTTGAGTCTCTAATTCAAGACCTGTGATTTAATGAAATAACTGCGGGAAATGAAAAGAAATATGCTAAAACTTATGAATTGCAATCCAAAACCAATCCTTTCTTTAAAAATCATTAATCCTTACATGCAGAACTGGTAATATTTTATTAGTTTGTTTCAAGAAGAGTGCTACATTACTTTGTTTCAGGAAGACTACTCATCCACTAAATAAAGAAGTTTGGATAGAAAGTGAAGAAGTGAT
This sequence comes from Pseudotsuga menziesii, assembly GCA_001517045.1. Taxonomy (NCBI): domain Eukaryota; kingdom Viridiplantae; phylum Streptophyta; class Pinopsida; order Pinales; family Pinaceae; genus Pseudotsuga; species Pseudotsuga menziesii. Next base: position 62,773 of record LPNX011222562.1, read on the forward strand.
GAAGGCAGTGAAGTAGGGGGAAGTTAAGGTGGTGGTGAAGGCAGTGGGAAATGGAGCAATGGATGGGTTCAAGGAAATCCGGATAACAGATAAATAGGTCACATAGATCAAAGCAATCAACTATACATAGTTCTTGTTCACATGGCCATACGATGAGATGAAGGGTGGCACAGATATTGCGACATTCTATGTTCATTAATAAAGCATTATTTGTTTTTAATACTGAGAAGGGTTTCTTCCCGTCTGAAAATAACACCCCTAAGTTTTGAATGAATGGTGTGTAAGATAAATATGGGAAAAGAAAAGATTAGTATTGATAGAAATTAAAAATTTCACTCACCAATGTAAAAGTTACGAAAATTGATTGAAAATTTTAGTCAAAATAATAACTAATAGCCTTTGATTAAATATCGAAAAAAATATACGATGCCTTTTGACAGATATAATAAGAGAATCTTGTAATACTGCATGTTCTAATTAATGGTACTATTACCCTTCCCTATGTGGATGGTGGGTATCTGACTCGTAATTGATTTATTAATCTATAAGCACTTAAATGTAAGAAGGAAAACAATGACCTTTCAAACTTAATTAAGTAGTTGTTTGGTTGAGCCTCATCCTTATGATTTGATTCCTAAAACTTATGAGAGGATCTTTGGACTAGGACGACTCTGGGAGCTCAATTCCTAGAATCAATAATCCCCTTAGGGGTGGCTTGATTTTGGGAATCGAGCCCCTCAAATCCATCCACTCAAAATAAACTATGAAAAAAATGAAGTAGAAAGGATTTGGGAGGTCAATTCCAAGAATCAAGCAGCCCCTTAGGGGTGTCTAGATTCCGGGAATCGAGCCCTCAAATCCCTCGAGTCCAAAACCCTCTCACATTTTTTTTATAGTTTTTTCTTAATGTTTGTTTTTTTATAGTTTTTTTTAATTATATATTTATATATAGTTTCTTTTTTTATATATTAGAATTTTTATATTATTGTTTAGTGTTTATAAAAAAAAATTCTTATTTGTTTTTGTTTTTAAATGGTTATTATTATTATTATTATTTCACATTTTATTAATGAAAACAAAAAACATTTTACAAAAACATATCAGTCTTATAGCTATAACCTTGTAGGTTATCATTGAGTGCATATGCACCAAATATCATTGTTCAAAATCAAGAAGAAGCATAATACCTTCATCATTAAGAACACCCTATTAAAAGGCAACAAAAAATTGTGCATTGAGCACCATTACAAAAAACTGCTCACAAGAGTAAAAAACCATTAGAGGAAATTTGGGGTCTAAAATGGGCCTTATAAGAAAATATGCCAAAATAAGTTTTTGTGAGTTGGAATTCAAGAACCAATAGAATTTCAATAANAAAATACCATAGCTAGAAGTAAGTTGGATGCCCATAACTCTGCCACTAGAGCAATGATAATCCTCCTAAAGAGCCATGTCACAAGAATCCCCAAAGGAATAGAAGATGGATTTCAGACCCACCTTCGCTATGATTTTTACTGCCCACATCGGTCCATCAACTTGGGTCGAACAACATGTTGCCTCAGGAGCCAGAAAATTGGAAATTTTAGTAAACTAGGAAACTTCGATGCTGCCAAAAGACCACCATCACCATAGGAAACTGTCCCTTGCACATCGTCATGCCAAATGGTAAAACACCACCCCATATCTTGAACCCCCACCTAGACATTTTCTCCACTAGTGCGCCACAAGAGTGCACCACCGCACCCTAGAGACACAGTCTCCCTTTGAGAAACCTTCTTGCATCTTCAGGAGAAACCACTGCATCACACATAAACCCACCACCAATAAATCACAAACCACCCAACTTACACTAATCACCTTTCAATGGAGGAGGGGAAAGGCATCTAGAGATGGAACCTTAGCCCCATGGAACACTTTTCAAATGTCATCTATGAAACCCTAGTGAAGTTGCAAAGTGCTCTAATTCCTTTTATTATTATTAGTATTAGTATTAGTATTATATATGGTTTTAATATTTTAGTTTTTTAATATATATATATATATATATGTTTGATTTTTAAAGTTTAGTGTATTTTTTTTTAATAAAGTATATCCATCATTCATTTTATTATTATTATTATTATTATTATATACGGTTTTTATATTTTAGTTTTTTAATATATATATTTTTAAATGTTTAGTTTTGATTTTTAAAGTTTAGTGTAATTTTTTAAAAATAAAGTATATCCATCATTGATTGATCACATTTTGATTTAGAAATTTCAACTTTGTTATATCTTTTGAAGTTGATAAGGGGTATTTGTTTAAGACAAAACACATTGAGGTCCACAAAAGGAGCTAAGCTTTAAAAATGGTTGATTCCGATGAAGATTTTAATCTACCTAATATTTTTGATTAGTTTTATGTTGTTGTCGAAAAGTTGAATTTGACAAACTTTTAATAAGATATTTTTGTGATGTTTCGACTTTAAGATCTTATTTAAACAATAAATATTATGTTTTTAATATGTTATTTATAAATACATGGTATAATTTGTGTTGAATTTATGTTAATGGTTACTTTATGGAAGATAATGTTAAATATTAT
>LPNX011222562.1:77669-87738 GCA_001517045.1 Pseudotsuga menziesii
CATTGATGCATTTAGTCATCAATGTCTTAAGTTAAAACCTCACTTGTAAGTCGGGTCTGTAGTACCCACAAAAGTATTATTAAAATATAATTTTTAATCTCCTAAGGTAAGTGAGAAAGGTTTAGTTGCGAAAATACTCAATATTTTTACCTTCTCGGCGTTCCTTTGCACCTCTTGGTGCAAATGCTAGTTTTATTCACATTCAAAGGAATGGAAAGTTTTGGAAAATATTTTTTTCACTTGAAATGATGAGAAATACACATTCAAATTGGAAAGGTAATATAAAAACTTAGTGGTATTCTTCTTAGATATGAAAACAATCAAAGATGTCCATATTACACCAAAACTTTAAAATAAGGGAATATTGATCAGCGGGTATTTAAGGATATATTTTAAAAGGGGCACGATCATTGCGAGGAAATGAACAAAATTCAAGTGGGGATATTTTAATGAAAAACTTTCATCCTTTGAAGAAATATCTTTGAAAGAAAAATCAAGAATGAGATGGTGTAGTCTAATCTATTGAGATTACAACAACATCAAACTCATTGTATTGGAAATGATAATGAAAATTACTCCATAAAATAATTGAAGGATGGATGAAACTTTTGTATTAGGGTCCTACCTTAACGTCTTTCAATAAATAGATAGGCCATTATGTATTGAGACTATCTATATTAAATAAGGCACATGAAGTAGATATATTGTGAATGCAATATTTGTAAGAAGATTTCTTAGAAGATTTATCCTATTAGAAAGTTCCTTTCACCGAAAAAAATATAGAGTAGAAGCAGTGTAATAAGATGTCTTGCTAAGTATCTCACACGGGTGTGGCTTATTGGTAGTTCCGTTGTTATGAAGTCACTTGTTGTAAATTGGAGGTCACGAGATCAATCCCACGCGAGTTTACATGTGTCCCATGTCTTGCGGCAGGTGTGGGGAACCTAGGGTTATAGTGGTAGCGGGAATGGATCCCTAGATCCCATGTCATGCGAGTACCAACCCGGCCCTAGTTGTCGATTTCCCTAGTGAGTAAAAAAGAAAAAAAAAAGATGTCTTGCCAAGTATATTGTATTGGAGCCTACTCCTTTCATCAATAAAAGTATTTCTATTGTGATATTTGGTTACCTACATTTATTTATTATCATGGGAATTATGTCATCTTCATTAAAAAATATTGCTTTATTATGTTATTGTAGCTTTATATTTCTTATTTTTCTATTAAGGTATATAATAACTAATATCATAGCACTTTCTTGAACCAAAAAAATTATAATTTTTTTAGGGTAGAGATGTGTTCATATTTATATAAATAACATAATGATATGTCATTCAATGGATAAATTTACGATCATGGAATACTAATGCATGAAATACAAGAGATTCCACCTAGTTGGACACCCTTGTAACCTATGTTGGTAACCCTTCAAGTAGTACCACATTAGACAACAATTTTATATGCAATTTCACTTCCACATACCCTTGGTCATGTAGGTGGATATTGGTGACCACCTACCTATTCCACTAAGTTACAGTGGTCTCCATCTTCTTGGAAGTTGTGTACGGTTTTTCAAGTCCCAAACTTTCAAGGCCATTTTGATGCCCTAAACAATATTTTTTGACCATTTGGAGGTCACAGGTAGTTAGGGCATGCTTTTGGCCCCATCCAAAATTTGTACTTCTTAGATAATTCTTTCCAACAAGCTATCATGTACCCTAAATGGAAATCATATGCAAAAATATGCACCCCAAGAAGTTGACTTATTTACTAGCCACTTCGGGGCCCGCAAATCCTTTTGGCACTTCATCTCCTAGGGTTAGGTTTTTGTACATATAGTTTTTTTTCCTCTTTGGAATTAATCTTATGATAAAATTCCCTTTTCAATCCCTTTTTAATAAAATATTATGGATGAATGTAGCTCACACATCTTTCTTCAGAGATAAGCTACCACCATCCGAGCTAATTTGTACTACTTTGAAGTTTACTATGTTTTTCCATTCCATTCATTTATACAACATGGATTTGATTTCCCTATTGTGATCTCTAGAAAATATATGTGTATGCATTTCCATTTTATATTTCTACCTTCATTTCATTCTCTAAACAATCCATATTAGTGGCATCAGAGAAGTCTACTCTTATTGTTTCTTGTTGCATGTCCCCAACAGTTGGGTCTCAAACTAATTGACGTTTGGAACAAACACTCTTATTGACCTAGGAATCCCCACATGGAAGGATAAGTAAAGAGAGACGATGGAGAAGAATATCATAATAAGTTATTGCTCGAGGAATCCCTCACGCAATAGAGGAATGAGATGACAAATAATTTCACCCAAATCCTTCAATCACTACTAATGACAACAGAGACACCTTAAACCAATAGCCATTTCAAGGGTGAAACCATTCAACATATAAGTTAAATTTGAAATTTCCATTTATTTGAATGACAGATAGATGCAGACACTTTGGATAAATGGTTAAATATTTTAGAGGGTTATTACTATGTTCAAAATTTTTTGACAACAATCATCCACACTCAATACAAACCCCTACAGCTCAAGAAAACATAGGGAAATTTACAGAATAACCACCATAAAAAAACCACATAACTACAAAAGTTTCAGCTGAAAATCAAGTACAAGAAGGTAAGCATAAATTGAGTTGCAAAATTGCACAAATGACATGTGATTATTGTGTTGACTATTGTACTCAACTATTGTGGAAATGAGACCTCCAAATGGATCAAATTGTACAATAATGACCGTGATGTTTTTGTTACCTATCATAGATTGTGTGTGGGAACACTGATATCAAAATTTGATCTCTAGGATCAAGTTTAATACCATCTCAAAAATATTTGTGTTCCTTTAGATGAGCATGAGAAGATGATTTGGGGGGTGCATTGCAGTCGAGTGACAAGAAAATTCAACATAGAGAAGACAATGGCAGTATTGAAAAGTATTTCTACTTGGAAAATATCCAACAAGACATTGGAAAGTACATCAAATCATGCACTACACGTGCCATTTCCAAACCTACCATCAAGAAGCAAGGGTTGTACTCTTTATTTCCTACCCCAACTTGACCTTGTTAATATATCTCCATGGACTACATCTCTGGATTTCCTTCAACCAAGCATGGAAATGACTATGTATTTATGGTTGTTGATCGATTCTCTAAGATTGTAGTTTTAACTCCCTATAAGAAGAGCATCGCAACAAAGGCCATTGTGAATCTCTTCTTTGGGCATGTTTGGATTCACTTTGACCTCCAAATCATGGATGATTTTAAGCAACCATAATTATTTAAAAGTGTATAAATGTTGGCGAATATTACCAATTCTTAAAACGCCAACTATAAAATGATTGGCGATATTTTTCAAAAAATAATTTCATTTCCAAGGATTTTCTATCATTTATATAATAATTTGGCGATTTTTAGGGTGAAAAAATTTTACCCCATCAAAATTGGGCGAAATAGGGCTTCAAAAAATGCAAAATGGCAAATCGTTTTTGGGAGAAAAACATGGAAAAATAGCCCATTGGGCTAAATTTCGCCCCTAAAATTATCCCTGCTCCAAATTACCATTATTTTGGATCAAGACAGTAGATTCCTAATTATTTTCTCATCCATTCTATCATTGATGATGGACACCAAGTTGAAAAACTCGATTTCCTTCCAACCCCAAACCAATGGACATATAAATGTGGTTGATAAGATCATTGTGTGTATCCTAAGAATGTACAAATCCAAACATCATTTCTCTTGCGATGAGATCCTTATGTTCGTCATAGCTACAATAAGGACCTCAACGACTCTAATGGACACATCCCATTTCAGGTGTGCTTGGTGTTCCAACCATTAGCCCCAATTAATGTAGAGCTTTCCATTTCTTCTAAACAGGAATAATCCTCCCATTCTAAAATTGAGCTTGATTGTGAAACCAAATTTGTTGAACAATAATGGATCCATAACATCCAACAAAAAGTTCAAGGTATTTTGTATAAATACAATGATAAGTATAAGAAATGTCATAATCAACAATGGCTTCCACATGAGTTCAAGGTGGGATATAAGGTATAGTTTGATTTGTAGAAAGAGTGTCTCACCAGATCACATCATATGTTCTTCCCACTCAAAATGGTCCTTACACCATCACCAATGATCCAAATTTATGTAGGAACACAACAGAATACACAAATAACCATAAAAACAAAGATGCACTAGAAATAACACTTTATTTCATTAATCAAAGAATTGAAAGTTGTTTACATATAGAATGGAAATAAACTAGCTAGAGTGATGGTAGCTTATCTCTGAGAATAGATGTGGCGGCTACATGCCTCTGAACTTTGTGTTACAATGAGGCTCGAAGTCCTATATATTATTGAGAAACAATGGAAACTCTACACATCAAAAAACCTAACCCTGGGAGGTGAAACACCAGAATATGGGTCCCATTGGGTAACTTGGTACATCAATTTTCGAGGGTTGTAAATTTTGCATACTACCTCCAATTGATGCACATGATACATTGTTATAAATATATATTCAAGGACTACATCCATAAATAGAAAACATCAAGTCTAAAACGATCTCATATTTTCTCGACCATTCGATGCCGAAAAAACGTTGTTTAAGGCCTCAAAATGACTCCAGAAGTTTAGGACCCAAAAACTACCAAAAATAGTAAATTGTGTTACAATTAAGGAAACTGAAAAACTGAAAGAAACAATGGTGGGGGTCCAAGTGGAATAGGTGGGTGGCCACCAATATCCTCCTAGATCAACCAAAGATGCCGATGAGAATTCTATTTAGTTAAAAAATCCCCCCTTTCCTTCACTTGCTCCCTGTATTTAATGTAGAGTTGCTTCTACCATATTTTCCACCTCTCTTGGACACCTCTAAGATAGCCGAGCACTTGGAACCTATAGAAATCAATCTTGACTGCATTGGGAATGAAAACACTAATCAAATCATGGACACTAAGATGAAGAGAACTCGTTACTAGAACACCCATTAGAGGAATTTTGAAGTCTAAAATGGGCCTCCTAAGGAAAATAATAAAATACTAGTTAAAATAACAAAATAATAAAATAATATTTATTATTTTTGGAGAAAAAAATTAAAAAAACTATTTTTTGTATTTCAACATATCTCCCTGTATTTTTACTCAAATTTTGAGCGGGAGAGCTCGTTGGATGCAGAATTTAATTCCACATCCAACGAGTACCCATACTGCATATTTTTGATGGACCCGACTCAAAAACACGAAATACTTGAAAAAAATGTGATGATGATGCCATCACATTTTTCAGGTATTTCTTGTTTTTGGGGTAGCGGGGTCCATCAAAAATATGCAGTGTGGGTACTCGTTGGATGCAAAATCTAATTGCACATCCAACGAGCTCTGCCACTCGAAATTTGAGTAAAAACACAGTGAGATATGTCAAAAATACGAATAAAAAAATAGTTCTTTTTATGACAAATATGTCAATTCAACAATTATGGTTGACTCATTTTATTGAAATTCTATTGGTTCTTGAATTCCAACTTACATGAATTTATTGTTGACGCATTTTCTTAAAAGGCCCATTTTAGACCCCAAATTTCCTCTAATGCAACTATATCAGGTCGTTAAATTAGTGAAACTTACCATGAAAAGTGGTTCATTGGGAATCAAATTAGGGAAACTTATTTCCCTCCAATGGAGAAACTTGATGTAATGGAGATAATCTCCCACTAAAGGGGATGAGTAATACATGTGTATATTCATTTCTAGCCACATGTTCCATTGAGTTACAATAATTCTCCATCTCCATGGTAGTTTTCTATGATTCCCAAGCTTACACGGATATTTTGAGGCCCTAAATGGTGTTTTTTTGGCAATTTGGAGGACCATGGGTTTTCATTTAATTCCTAGGTCCTAGAGAAAAGTTATACTTATCATTAGTTCTTTCCAACAATATATCTTGTTCCCTAAATAAATATCATATGCAAAATTTGTCACCTCAAGTATTTGACTTATAAGCTAGCCACCTCATGGCCCGCAACTTCCTTTTGGCGATTCATATACTAGAGTTAGTTTTTTGGATGTTTAGAATTTTTTCCTCTTTGTATTTATTCTCATGAAAAAAAGGCACATTTCACTCTCTTTGTAACCATATATTATGAAGAGCATAAATGGCACATCTCTCTTGAAAGATAAGGTACCACCATATGAGTTAATTTGTATTGCTTTGCAGTTTACAATGTTTTTCCATTCTATTCATTAATATATTAGGGTTTTATTGTACTATTTTTCTCTCCACAAAATATTTGTAGTGTTTCCATTTTATATTAGTGTTATCAAAGAAATATGCTCATGTTGGGTCTCAATGCTTGTCCCCAAGCTACAAGATATGGGTACCTAGATTTGGGTCTTGAAATAATTAAGCTTAGGGAAAACCATTCTCACCGAACCAAGTAGACTTATATGTTGGTAGAATAAAAGAGATATCATGGAGAAGGACATCCTATTAAGTTATTTCTCAAGGAATCCCTCACGTGACAAAGGACTGAGATGATGGATAATTTACCAAGTTCCTTTGATGACTACTAATGATGACAGAGACACCTTCAACCAATATCCATATTGGTGGTGCAAAACCATTCAAGTTAAAAGTTAAATTTGACATTCCTTTATTTGAAGGCTAGATATATGCATATTCTTTGGAGAAACAATTAAGTATTTTAGAGGGTCTTTACCCTATTGAAAAGTTTACTAGTGGTGAAAACATCACTTTCACACTCCTAAAGACCCTCCCCCATGTCAATGATTGGTGGGATGCTTATTGCATGTGGAATTATATAAATGATTACATAACATATGGGAAGGAATCCACTTGGGTGACTTTTTTTATGCTCTGAAACATGCATTCTATCCCATTGGAAACTATCACCACCAAGACACAAGATGGGCAATTTTATGCTAGGAGAGAGACCAGATAGTGTTGGAGTTCACTAATATATTCCATACCTTGCACTCAAATCTGGGTATCATAGACACCAAATGGAACTTAGTCATAACGTACTACAATTTCCTACATAGGTACATATAAACAAATATGTATTTCTTGGAAATATCCTCATTGGGAGTCTCTTATCAATATTTTGTCGAAATTGGGAAAAAACCAAGAAAAATAATAAGCACAATTTTATGTTTACAAATAAATCACAACAAAATCATGGAAAAATGTGTCCCTAACTCACAAAAGAAAGGATAGATAAATTATATCCAAACTCATGACAATCAATCCAAATTGTACGTAAAGAAGGGTAAGGGGAAGTTAAAAGACACTAAAAAGTGGTGTGAGTTTCACAAAATCCATTGGCACAATAACAACGGATTCCACTCAAAAGAATCACTCTTCTCTAAGATGAAATCCTCAGAGTTAGACTCTAGTTCAAACTCTAATTCAAAGAATGATAAATATTAGTAGATTATTTATGTAGAACTCAGGACCACCATCACAACCCCAAATATCCAACCAGAAGAGATAGAGGAGCCAAAGGAAGGAAATCAACTCTTCCACTCATAGATGTGGGTGAAGGGGACTCCACTACATTTCATTGTTGAAAGTGGCATCCAAAATAACTCGATCTCAAACCATTCATCAAGAGATTGAAGTTTCTAACAATGCAACAAACCCAACTGTATACCATTGGTTAGTTGATCAAATGAGAAGACACCCATATCGGTTAGCAATTCTCCTTATCCTATGACATCAAGCCCTTCAAAGATGAGGTACTGTGTGATGTTTCCCCACTTTAGGTTTTTGATGTTATTTTAGGAAACCCCTATATGTGTAAAAATCATGTGTGTATGAATCTAGGTCCCATAGTATCAATATTACTTTGGGAGGCCAAGTCTATAGGGTACCCAAGGTAGTTCTAGCTACTGTAGTTTCATTGATGTCGATAAAGCAATGTCATAAGGCAATCTCTCAAGCTGGGGAATTTTAATCTTCATGTTTCAATCATAAGGTCTACAAAATTGTAAGAGATCTTTGATAGGTCATGTAGAAATATCAACTCTAATGCTAAGAATAAAAAATCCTTGATGCTAAGAAGAAATACAGGATGTAGATGTAGCTACAAGATAATTCTCACAAGCACACACAAGGAAAATAAAGAGAAGAATAAAGAGGAGCATTAGAGAGAATTTGAGGTCAAAAATGTGCCTCAAAAGGACCAAAATGTACTATAAAAATCAACCAATTACATTCTAGTAGATGACATCATCCCCCATGGTTGAGGTGGCATTGCATGAGTTGAGAATGCTTATTTGTCATATTTTCTATGGTGGATGAAAACCCATAGTTAACCAAGGTAGTGGTACAAGTACTTTTAAGTCATAAAGTGAAGTACTCATAATAAAAGTCATTTCACACTTTTTCATAAAATAATATTATTGTTATTTTCAAGTAAAGTACTCACAATTCACTTTCTCATAAAATAATATTATTGTCATTTTCAAGTAAAGTACTCATAATTCATAAAAATGTCTTTTCACATTTTTTTATAAAATAATATATTGTCATTTTTATGTTTTTTTAATTTTAAATTATATATTCACTCAATTGTATTTAATATCATAATGTCAAACTAATATATATATAATCTTGTACTTTTAAAATAAATCAAATTAATGAATGATATTTATATGAAATAAATATGTTAGTTATGCATATAAATTAAATTCATTTTTGTTTGGTTTTATTTACAAGTCCAAGACAAATAAATGCTAAATGACAATGAATCTTAGTCACATCATTGTAGAGTTATTTTATTAATTTTATTTGGAGTGGGCTACCGACGCGACGATTTTGCTCGGCGGCAATTGTCGCGCCGGCGCTCCGACCACCGCCGGCGACCGCCCGTCTCCGTTGCCAGCAGCCGCTTCAACCCCGTCGCCGTGCCGCTCCGACCGCCGGCGGCCTCCTCTCCCCGGCACCCGTCGCCAACGCCGTCGAACGTCCGTCCGTCGGAGCTCCGTCACGTCCCATCCTGTGCTCCCGCCACAATTCAAACTCGCGTGAACCCACGCCGCGCCATGATCCCCTCGCCCTGCAATGATCCCACGCCGCGCCATGATTCCCTCGCCCTGCAATGATCCCCTGCAGCTGTCCAAAAGCTTCTCGGCCGCCTGTTCTGCAATGATCCCCTGCGACCACCTGTTCAGATTCGAGCTACTGACTGTTTACTAGAAGAGCAAGTGGAATAGATATAGCCAGAACGACCATTTGCTGTTAAAAAAGCCAGGCAGAGCAACGCACCTCATCTGGATCGCTCAAGCTGAAGCTGCTCTCGGAAGAGCAAGCGACGAATCCCTTCCTCAGCCAAGGAACTGGCCACTGTGCGAGAGGTAAACTCAGGTTCTCTCTGACAAAAATAGCTTATACTCTGCTTCTAATGGCTGTAGCATTTAAAAATATCTTTGTATTAGAAGTTTTTTCTCCTTTAGGACCTCTGCCCTTGTAAAAAACCAGCGTTTTCTTCATTCCAACTAGTGCAGATGATCGTGAATTGAAAATCTCTCGATCCTCATGTTCTCCAAGAATTTAATTTCAGGCGGTTTTTCACTGATACTAGGACCGGTTTCGGCGTTTTTGTGTGAATTTATGTACTATTAAGTTCAGAGTCGTTGTTCATAGGGGACTCAGTTTATTGTTGGGGTCACTTCCTGCAAATTTCCGCCGATTTTGTCAATTCCAGTAATATTGCGGTGACTCCCTGGAGATTGTTTTTATTTTTTTATTTTTAACTCTACTTCCTGGAGATTGTTTTTTTTAAACTCTACTTCCTGGAGATTGTTTATTTTTTAACTCTACTTCCTGGAGATTGTTTATTGTGCTGTTTGTTGCACAGAAAACTTTGTTTTTTTCTTCGCTTGGATACCTATAATGAACTTGGCTGACTTTTGCTTTTTCAATTTACAGCGGTTTGGTGAGTGCTCTGACAATGCTTTGTGAAAACTACAAGTCATGGAAATTGGAACTACTTTGTCAACTTCCACATTATGATAAT
>LPNX011222621.1:5021-21782 GCA_001517045.1 Pseudotsuga menziesii
TTTACACTAAGTTCAATCAATTCTGCAGTCTTTGAGGACATAAGTCCCTGACTGCTTCAACTGTGGGAAGTACTTGGGATTTTCCTAGAAACTCATTATGAGGAGTACCATAGGAACCCCAAAGTAGCTGGCCGCTGAGAGGAATTTCCAAGTGAAACGGGCAACGAACCCTTCCGATTCAGTAGAATCACCCATGAGGAACACACCAGGTGCTGCCTTTTGGCAGTCTTGGTGGCCGAGAGACCACCTTTAGCCAGTAGGAAGCCATTGAAACTAGGGTCCAAATTTCATACCCACCACTTTCATACACACAAGCAAACACAATTGATCCTCCACGGTCTTCCTCATGCCTAAGAGGCGAACCACCACCATTTGGAACACTCAGTCGGCACCATCATAGTCGTTCTTAGAAATATTCCACACCATCAGAGGGCCACACAACCTCTGATTCTAATTTAGACCCATATCATTCTAAACTATACCTCCACACCACACCATCTAGCCCCATGGCTAGTGTAAACCCGGATCCATTTTTCGGTCTAACCTTAGCAAGTGGACCCATGTCCACATCACAAACTGTCACCCACAACGTGGCAAGAAGTCCAAGCATAGTCATGTAGACTGTCATTAGCCAATTACCACCACCAATAGTGACCATTCAAGTTGGCCCAGTGGTAACACATGGGGGTAGTGGCCCCTCCACACACATTGTCCCCCCTAACACACAGAGGGGCAGCGCACCAATCACCCACATTGCACCTGCCACCATACAGGGGGGAAATTCCCCCGCCACCCATACCATCCCACCCACAACACTTGGGGGCATTGGCCCATCTACCATGGTGCCACCATAAGCACCCCCAGCCATGTAGATGCATTATGCACCTGCAAACCCCACCCCCATTGCAGCCCCATCCCACATCAACTTGGGGTCAAATCTACCCTTCATGGCTCATTTGAACCTGCCTGACTTGGCTAGATTAACAAATGATCCCATCTGCCACCAAGCGTTTTGGCCACCCATGCCAACTAAACTACCATCAAACATCCCAAAGTTCAAAGGCAAAGCCGGGGAATGTCCCCAAAATCATATAATGACATTCCATCTATGGTGCTCATCCAATAGCATTGTAGAAGAATCCATCAGGCTGAGGCTGTTCCAATGCACCCTTATGGGTGCCGTGGCCAAATGGTACATTGAACTGACACAAGCCAAGCACCTCGACTTCAACTCCCTAGCCTTCATGTTCCTACAGTATTTCCAACTCCCTGTCAAATATGACAAGGGGGTGGAGATCCTACTATCCTGTCGCCAAAACACCACCACTCACATCACTGATCATATCCATGAATGGCAGTGGTGCCACAGCCTATGTAAGATCCAACTTGATGACAGGATGTTCTTGGATTGGTTCCTTAAGACTTTGCTCCCACCCATCTCAAAGGACGTCGCATCCGAACATCCCCAATCTGAAGAAGAGGCCATACTGAAGGCTCAACAATTTGACCTCATCTGTGCCCAGTTGAGATACCTGTATACTGTCATCCCAGACACTCCTTGTCTGAGTACCTCCTACCATGACGCACTGGGGGCATCCCATGCTATGGATGGCATCGTAGGGTTAGTCTCTCAACCACCACAGCCTCGATCGACACCACTGGCCATGGCACCACAACCAAGCAATACTACTAATGTTTCTTACCAAAACCAAGCTCCGGACTACACTAGAATGATGTCTCAGTCTGGAGCAACAACTTCTTATGCACAACCTCCACCATCGTAGTAGGCTCAGGCCATGTCTTGACCAACACAATAGTATGTGGGGAAAATGCCCACATTCATGGCACCACCACCCCCACAAATATACTATGCACCACCAGTGCAACAAGTTCAAGCCCCTGCCCCCACTCCACCCACTCCGTTGGGACAAGTGTTCACACAACAAAACCATCCCAACCAGCCTACCCCCAACAATCAACAAGGGAAATCTAGAAACAATCGACCCCAAAACCAAGGCAATAACCAACTACAGGGAGGCAGTCAACAACTGAACCCTCCCAATAATGCCACGGCCAACTGGCTAGCCCAAAAACCCCCACAGTAGAATCCACCAAGACTCAATTCTCTGTTATACACAAACTAACCTTGTACACTCTATGATGTCTATGGGCATTACACGTTTGAGTGTCCCCTCATGGCTTGGGCTAAGCAGACCATTCAAAATGAGGCCCAACAGGCCGCCAATACCCCCACTCAAGCCCAACCCAACCATGCACCATAAGGACCTCCTCCCATGGTGCTTCAAAACCCACTACCAGTCCAAGGACCAGTGGAAACCCTTCCCCCTCCCCGGGCCAATCCCAATGCTCCGGGGGCACTGCCCACAGCCGAAACAGGTGTTCACCACCTGATGACCATGACCACTGAAGAGGTCAAGTTACATACTAGATGAAATCAGTATGGTACCACTACCGAACCTGTTGACTCGTCAGTAGCATCCATGTCTAAGACAACCAACCTACCTCTCCAGTTACCCCCGTTCCTGCACCCCCCCGTACGTAGAATCGCCAATAATGCTATAGCTAGAGTTGCAGTTAGCTATAGTGTTGTGGATGATTTGGCTCAAACGCCAACCGCCATGTCCGCTCTTGAGGTACTTAAAACATTCCCAATGTAGCGGAAAGCCTTAATAGCCGCTCTAGGGGTGGTATACCCCTCCGAATCCAAGCTGATCACCTTCGATAGAGAGAATGGAGAGCCACGCATGCCCCCCACTATCACCTTCCAAATCCCGGTGTCCATCTAGAACTTGGTTGTGCACTGATGCATAGTGGATGAGGGGGCATCCATGTGCGTCATGTTTACCTTGGTTTGGAAGAAGCTTGGATCACCAATTCTGCAACCATCCTCCATGACTCTATGGGCTTATGATGGACGCCCCACTAAAGCCCAAGGAATCCTCCCCCATGTCCCCATCATGTTAGCTAGGAAGACAGTCCTGATTGACATCAAAGTCGTCAATGCTCAACTGGATTACAATTTCCTCCTTAGGAGGAGTTACATGTATGCCATGAGATTCGTCACATCAACTGTCTTCCATCTCATGATGTTCCCCCATGAAGGAAAGATTGTGACAGTTGACCAGCTCACCTACCACGATCCACAAGGGTTAACTGCACCTGCCAATGTTATCCCTACTATCACCACCATTGAGCTGTAAGGGGTGACTACACATGCTAATGTCATCCCTGTAACCAACACTGTGGTTGAAAACACACCAGCCTCCCCATTGTTGAATGTGGTCCCTGGGTTGTTTACCGATCCCACCATGATGGCTCCTTTCCTATTGATGGCACCACCACCGACACAAAAGCAAATTGCAGACTTGTGTATGGTATCATCAAGCACCACTGCACCCAAACAAAAACCACAGCCGTAGCCCCAACCACAACCACAACAACTTCCATGGCCGCAATGCCAACATCAGCTGCAACATCACCCACAACAGCAGTATTATGCGCAGCCGCAACCACAACCTCACCCCCACATGCAACCAGCTGGGAATTATGTGGGCTCATCTTCGGTCCATACAATTCCATTCCTATTTCCCCCACTTGGTGTCATGAGCAAGCCAATCATGGCCACCTTAAGCCTACCCAACTTTATGTTGGGGATCTCAGTGTGGTATCTAGATCCACCAGCTCAAATAGCAATGCCCCAGGTTGTGTTAACTCCAGTGTAACCTATTGCGGTTGAGTCTCACCCCCCACTCGGTCCGCATAAACCAACCATCGCACCCACACCTTCACAACCCCAACCCAAAAGGGAAAGGGGAAAGAACACCAAAGCCACCGCAGAACCACGACCAGTCCCACCTTGTGCTATCTGTGAACAATAGGGCCATCCAACTCAGATTTTCCCTAAAATCCTAGTGATCCATGTGCATCTAGATGCCATGGATATGAATGAAAACATCCCCATGGTTGAAATCCCAACCGTGCCAGTAGTAAATAACAAGGCATTAAGGACAAACCATGCTTGCACCCTTTACGGCTTGTATGGACATTACTCCCACCATTTCCAAGACTTGCCCAAATTTTGAATGGCTCTTGCTGACCTCTGTCACCATTCACTTGAGTTTGAGATCAATTTGATCGAAGAAGTTCACCCACCACCTCCTTTGTCTAACACCATGTCCATTTGCATGATTTCCAGTTCCCCTGACCAGCTCATCCCCATCTCCAACAATGGTCCATCAGACCTATCACTTCATTGCTTCAACAATGACAAGGAGATACTTGAAGCTCTGACAGCTCTAGAATACCCATGGGACGACATGCACCATTGCTCGTTCTTCCTCCCGAAAGAGCTTGTGTCGCAGTCTAACCAAAGATTTCATCCATGGAAAGGTTGACTGGTTCAAGAACCCAATCCCAGCACCCAATTCCTTTGAAGAAGTGAACACAGAAAACATTTTTCCAACCATTAAAATCAACATCTCAACCAACTCTGAGATCGTTGAAGAAATCATCCTGGGGGCATCTTGCTCCCCGGAAGAGGTCGATGCCTACATTGCTCTCTTCCAAGAATTCTGTGACATCTTCGCCTGGTCATACACTGAAATGCTCGGCTTAGATCCATCCATCGTGGAACACCACATCAACACATGGCCTGATGTGGCACCCTTTCGCAAGAAGCAATGTCCCATCCATCCATCCAAAGTGGCTATGGTGAAAGCCGAGGTAGAGAAGTTGTGCACAACCAGCTTCATTTATCCCATTGCATACACAACTTGGGTTTCTAATCCTATTCCCGTGAATAAAAAACAGCGTACCATTCGCATTTGCATAGAATTTCGTGATCTCAATGGGGCATGTCCCAAAGACAACTTCCCCACACCGTTCATCGACTATATCATCGATGCATGCACCGGACATGAGGCCTTATCCTTCATGGATGGATTTTCTAACTACAACCAAATCCAAATCCGGAAAGAAGACGGTCACAAGACGGCATTCACAACCCCATGGGGCACATTCACCTACTGAGTCATGCCCTTTGGCCTCAAAAATGCTGGAGTCACCTTCCAGCATACCATGATGCACTACTTCCATGATCTCATTCACATCATGTTGGTTTGTTTTGACAACCTCATCGTGCAGTTGTAAAACCACACACAACACATAGATGACTTACAACACGTCCTAATGCGATGTTGCCAGTACAATATCTGCTTGAACCCATCCAAGTGTGTTTTCTGTGTCCCCACGGGCCATATCCAAGGATTCATCATGTCACACAAAGGAATGACCACTGATCCTGGGAAAGTCCAAACGACTTTCCCCCTAACATCACCCCTTTGAGTGACAATGTTCTGAATTGTATTATAGTCTTTCCATTTTTTGTTTTACGCATTTCCCAATTGAGTCTTATGTATTGTTTCCTCTCATTGCTTCAAATGGAGCACACCTTAGATCGGTATATGGGATTCGCAAATGGAGCAAGCAGATGGTACCTGAACCTTGCCTCAGCTACATGGGTAATCTACTCCCCATCACATGAGTTGATCCACATCGATGGAATATGCATGGGCACCGCAACCAATAACTAGGCAGAGTATGATGGTGTCAATGGCCTCTTGGTTGCCACTCTACAATTAGGAATTCACCATTACGATGTCTTCTTAGAATCCCAGTTGCTTGTTTCTCAACTAAACAACCACTACCGAGTTCACGATCCCTGCCTCTTTAGAAAGTACCTATGCACTAAACACATGGTCAGAACGTTTGAATCCATCACATTCACACATGTTCCCTGGAACCTCAATAGTGTCGCAGATCAATTGGCTAACGATATTCTAAATTGGGACATCCATAACAGTATATAGGAAACATACAACCATAACATAATTCATAATCATGTCTAAAAATACACACACAGTGTAATAATACATCACATAGACATTTGCATCCCACAGCATAATAAAAAGACTCACATAATGAAGCCACAAAAGCACATCCACGTGCGTCAAAAATATATATAGATAAATAGATAAGTCGCATGTCCAAAACATGTCCAATACAAAATGAGAAGATACATATGCTTTCTCAATAGGATATACATAGCGACACAAAAAATCCTAAATGCACCAATGCACTAGGGGCAGCACCATCAGCTATTAATTCAAAGTCACTCGGAAACGGTTTGAGACACCTCTCACACCTCCAGGCTCAAATTTATATCTCTTTATGAGACCATCATCTCATGTTTAATAAATCAATTTTGGGACCATTTCCCATCAGTCACCTCGATTTATGAGCCATGACATGATGATGTGAGTGTCTACAGACTGAAACTCATATCACTCTTCCCAACCGCTACTCATGTAAGCTATCGGGCCACCGCCTAGTAAGGACTGTAATTTTAGATTTTATTTTTAACACATAGACTGTCTTCTCTTTGTACTGCACCTTACGTTGACCTCTAGACCATTACCCACAAAATTATTTCTTTTCTTGCACGTATATGGCATATAAGTGCCCCCGAACTTGCACTCACATCGTATGTAGTCAATTTCGTCCACCGTAACACACACACAAACACTCTCCTAACCTCTGTCTGAGAGCCACCTTGATTTGCATGCCTCTGTCGCGATCTATCCCACGCATGTATTGGTATGTTTGAGAGCCTTTTGCTCTGTCCATACTACGCAGATGACCTTTTGGACCTCTGTCCACCATCCCGACATGGGGCACCACTCGTGCCCCCACAATCGGTTGACCACACAGGATTTTTGTTTAAGCTCTTTTCTGACTCCTTAAAACAATGAAAAGATAGCCGAGCACAACTGCTTCCTTCCCCACTTGCTAAAGTATAGGAAAGGGTGTCTACATTGTCTCGTTTACCTCCTTTTATGGACCATGTAGACCATTTCATGAAAAGGACCTCCTTGGCACACTCAAGCCAAGACTGTTCCCCTCTGCATACTTTTATGCTTTCTCGAGCAGAGGGGCTGCACTTTATGAAAAATCTCACCACTGGTTATCGTTAAGCTCTTTTCCATCCGTCTCAACAAGAAAATATCACCGAGCAAACTTGGTTTCATTCATGCTTGTAAAAGTATTTGAATGACCGTCCAATCAGTATAGGTTTAACCTCTTCTAGCCTGATTGGACTACCAATGGTAAAGAAGTCTCTCATCCCCTCCAGGATGGGTGAGCTCTCCTATGTATACTTTTATCCTTTTTCAGACACAGGAGACTACCAATGAAAAAGAGCCCCCACTGGAGTCTTCTTCGTGCTTTCAGACTCTCTAAAATTGAAAGAACCATCGAGCATTTACCTTCTCGAGCTCGCCAAAAATCCACGAGATTGTACCACAACGGTGTCCCTAGACACCACCCCACAGAAAATAGTTTGGCAGCATCCCCAAATTGGGTCACCTTTGTTCAGAGTACTCTGCAATGTGTCTTCCTTGGATCCCATCAGTATCAAAATTTTCCACCTCCTCCAAGTATTTCCCATCTGCAGCGACATTCCCGGTATTAAACTATGATCCCATTCCCATGAGTCAGTTTCATTTTCTGCCTGGTCTACCCTACCATCATACTCTGAACAAAGGAATTTTGAGTCTCCCACTCCCCCCTGCCCCTATTCAATTTTTTCTTTCCCTCCCCTCCCCCCCAATTCAGTGAATTTGTCCACAGATTGCTTCACACCTTTTGGTTATCCCTTGCACTCCTGGTCAAGGAAACATCATTTACTTGACTAGGGGTAGGTCTCCCTCTATCAACACCAACACACATAATTCCAGAGGATAGACCTATAGGTCCCTGTACCTTGGTTTAATTTACATCATGGATGAGTTCCTTGGACCACTTGAGAAGAGTCCTTAGTGCCTCTTGAGATGTTTGTTTCTCATGTGCTCAACTTCAACTTCATCATCGCACTGTTGTGATTCATACAGGGTTTGTTCCACACAGTACTTGGTCGAAGACCGGGGATGTCACCTAACTCTAGCACATTGGTGAGTCCACTCGAGGGACCTAAACAAGTTATGTCCCTTGTGATATCCAGGTTGCGTTGGAGACAGTGATCAAAAGCCCCAACAGTGCTTCGGTATACCTTTATGATTGATATAGCATACTTGTACCATAGAGAATCTGACTCTTAATCAGTGAGTCCTTATAGCTATGTACCATTCCAGATCTAGCAAACCATCAGTCATGAAGATATAGCATTCCATGAGAATGCCATGGGTCCAATGTACCAGATCAGTATTGTATTCAACCTCACATGAGAGGCAACCAACATTGTAACAACAGTTGTACATGATTGGCTCTTGTATTTTAGAGCATAGATCAAATGATTCTTTTGTCATTATCACAAGCATGGGAATTCCCGCCTTGTCCATATACATGTCACACATTTATTGTATCTCACCCATTAATGGGAACCAAATTAATACAAAACCAAAAGCCACCATGCCCCAGCCCCGGAAGCACCACCTCTCGATAGCAAATCCTATGATGTCTGTCAGCCATACATTGAGCTCCTGCCCTCACACATCAGGGGGCAATCTGTTAACCCAAAAATCCCCCACATATCTCTCAATGGCCTACACCACCCAAGCACACCACCTCACAACACTCATTTCACTCCATTTGACCCCCACACCTCCAAAAGAGCCCAAGGATGAAGAAAAGGGCTAAAAACCCCAAAAAAGAGCCCAAAATAGACCCCCAGGAGCTAAAGCCCTCAAAAAGGGGCTAAAACCCTGAAAGGGGCTAAAGTTAGAGTGAAAGGGGCTAAAGGCCCATAAAAGGGGCTAAAAGCCCTGACCAAGGGCTTAAAACCCTAAAATCCCTTGGAAAAACTATAAAAGGAGGGTGGGGTGTCACTCTCAAAACACTCCTCATTTGCATATTGTTATGCTACCCGTGGATGATTTGAGACCTCTTGCTCTCAAACCAACAACTCTCCCTCTCCTCCATCTCCATTTCTCCAAGCCATTGCTTCCCAACCAAGAGAGAGGTGGTCCCATGAGCTAGGGCATGGTGGCCCATTTCCACCTAAGTGAGGTATAATCTTGTTTTATGCTTGTTTTATTTGTTTTTACTTTCTAACTCTCATCTCCATTTGTAGGTTTTTCATTAACATTATTTGCAGGTTGTCTCCATGGTAGTATAGGTTTGTTTTGCAAGTTTGGAGGTGGAACCCTAACATAGTGTGTGTAGAGGGGTTCAACAATGCTCCATCATTTCTTCTTCTTTGTTTTCTGCCATTATATATTAGATTTAGTTTACAATATTTTCCATTTACTCAGTCTTGTTTAGATTAGCTTAGTTTCAATTCGCAGCTCTGTTTTTACCATTTATCATTTCATTTTTTACTATTTTTTAAGGGTAGAAACCTACCCTTG
The DNA here is from genome assembly GCA_001517045.1 of Pseudotsuga menziesii. Classification (NCBI taxonomy): domain Eukaryota; kingdom Viridiplantae; phylum Streptophyta; class Pinopsida; order Pinales; family Pinaceae; genus Pseudotsuga; species Pseudotsuga menziesii. Next base: position 14,444 of record LPNX011222621.1, read on the forward strand.
TGCCCTATAGGCACAAGGGAGCCATTTCTTCCCCTGTAGTGAGGATAAATTCTCACTACACCCCTCATGCAACTAGGAACCCAAATCATTGGTATCAGATCTTGTTCGTGCTTAAGTTGTGTTTAGACACTTCTATCAAAGTTACCTGACTTATGCATGTTCAAAAAAACTTTCAAAATAAAAAATCCAAGTAGAAACTACCTTCAACTTATGAGTATGTATCTACCTGCACCACTAGACTAAAGATGGGTGGAGAAACAAATAATAAACATGTAACTAACGAGACAGATAAACTCTTATAGAAAGAAATGTCTTGACAGTGAGCCAAAAATGTTTACCTAGTTCAATGATATTCTCACATGATTTTCCTTGACATCAAGAGGATTCTCAACAAGATCCAACTCTGACAAAATCATTCCATTCAAGGTGCAAATAAACTTTGACACACCGAATCTAGAAGGCATGATTAACGCAGAATCTGTAGACAATTGGGTACAACAATTGGAATCCTATTACTCTATGAACCAACTCTCAAAAGCTAAAAATATCACTATTGCATCCTTATATATGTCGAACTCTATGCACTGCTAGTGGGAGAACCTATCGACAAAGATGGAGAAAGACGGAGACCCCATAGAGACATGGGAGAAATGTTTTGAGTACATCCGGAAGGATTTCTACTTGCCCAAGTACATTGAACAATAGTATAAGAAGTGGTAGAAACTAAGGCAATGGAAATACAAGTCCGTGCAGAGCTACACCGATGAGTTCTATTGATTCATGGCTATACTGGGCGTTCAAGAAGAAGAGAAATTTCTTATTTTGAAGTACATCACAATGGATTGTCCCCGTACATTCAGCAAGAGATGGAGTTTCTAACTTTTAGTATCCCTGCGGATGCATTCCACTATTACAGTAAGATTGAAGCCAAACAGAAAGGAAAAAACACACTTCACAACTAAGCCGACAGGACGAACATTCGACAATAATTTATCAAGCGACTCCAATAAGTCAAGACACCCTTCTTAGCTGACCCCACCAAAGAAAGACAATAGAAAAAATTAGTATTAGAAAGACAAGATGGAACATTGAAAATAACTCCCTACTAGGAAATGGTGTGATTAACACAATTCATCTTGGTATGATATGTCTTAATGTAAGGCTCTGAAGAAATTTTTGGAAAAATTGTCTACCTCTGACTTGTGCGACAAAACCCTAGTAGAATTGGACCTAGAACCATTGACCCTTTTGAAATCAACATCGACCATCCAGCATCCTTGACTGTCATCGACGAAGAGGAATGAAAGTGTCTATTCCATACACAGATATGAGTTCAAAACAATCCATTGCATTTTATTATAGGTAATGGTAGCATGAAGAACTTTGTTTCTAAATATCTCATGAAGAAACTAGGTCTTGTCACCACTCTGCATCCTCAACATTATAATATTGGTTGGATGAAGGATGGACAATAATTAAGGATCACTCGACAATGCAAACTCACCTGCTTCATTAATCCTTTTGAATATGAAGTACTATGTGACATGGAACTGCTTTCCATAATTGATTCCTTGTTTGTGTAATCTTACTTATGGGATCAACATGGGAATTATCATTCATGGCCTCAGAAATTGATTTTAAAAATATGAAACCAATGGTATGGTATACCAGAGCGACGACCTACACCAACGGTTTTGAAGATATTTTCTAAACAAAAAAAGAATATCATCAACCATGCTCTAAGATTCACATTGATCATGATCAAGCCTCATCGTCCCAAGAATACTACAATGTTAAATTTTCATATGCTAAGCTAGATCATTAGTATTTCATTTTGAAAATCATATAAACAGGATCACTAAAAGATAGACAAGCACAGCCATACAAAAGGAGAACACAAAGATTTATCCTGGGAAAACCCTAAAGGGAAAAACCCAGCAAAAGCTTCCTCAATATAGATGCCCCAAAAGATAAAAGATAAAACCAACAAGGAGATCAAAGCCTGATCCTCCTCCTTCTCTAGCTACTTCTCTTCTCCACTAATGTTCTACACAAGTGAGAGTGTGTGTGTCTCAAATGAGGAGCACCACACCTCTATTTATATTCATCCGTTCACTTGAATTAACTCATCCTACATGTAGGCTCAAGTTAATCATGTAGGCTCGAGTTACACATGTAGGCTCAAGTAACCACACTGGGGTTCTAATGACCCACCTTTACAAATAGAGGGGACAACCTCATGACTCTTATTAGTTCTTCCAATTAGAAGCATTGGGGTACAATATAATACAAGTGGTTCTCCCGGTAGGACCATCAGGGACCACAAAAGATACATATAGAATATTCTTCGAAGTTACAATATTTCAACACTCCCCCTTAACGAGAATGGTATTCTACAACAACATCAACAACAACAATAGTAGGAGAGGACATCATCAACATCATCAGTGTAACACATCTATAAATCATTGGAAGCTTTTCAACATCATATAGTCTTCGTCTTCAATATTTGATGACAGCAACTCTTTAATCAACATCAACATCTTTTGACCTTTTGATCAGCAACATCTTCAACACTTTGATCTTTCGATCAGCAACATCTTCAGCACTTAGACCTTTCTATCAGCAGCAACATCTTCAGCACTTTGACCTTTTGATCAGCAACATATTCGGCACTTTGACCTTTCGATCAGCAACATTTTGAGAAACATCTTCAACACTTTGACCTTTCAATTAGCAGCAACATCTTCAACACTTTGACCTTTCGATCATCACCAATATCTTCAGCTTTTTGATCAGCAATATCTTTAGCACTTTAATCTTTCGATCAGCAAAGACATCTTCAGCATTTTGACCTTTCGATCAGCAACATCATCACATTCTAATTAGTAACATCATGATCAGCACCATCATCATACTTCAACTCTCGAACATAATCATCATCATCATATTCTGATCTTTTGATCAGTATGTCATCATCATCACATACTGATCATCATCATCATCACACTCTGATCTTTCGATCAGTTCATCATCATCATCATACTCTTGATCGTTCGATCAGTACATCATCATCATACTCTGATATTTTGATCAGTACATCATCATCATCATAAAAACATCATCATCATGAAAACATCAACATCATCAAAACATCATCATGATCAAAACATTCAACATCATCAAAACATCAAAATATCATCATCATCACACTCTGATCTTTCGATCAGTACATCATCATCATCATAAAATAATAATCATCAAAACATCAACATCATCATCATCAAAACATCAACATGATCCTTCCTTTTGGAATTAAGGGATCAACATGTCTGTGGTACTCAGACAATCCTTCCTGTCGGAATTACGGGATTTAGGTCTTTATGGAGTTACTAACGATCCTTCCTTTCATAATTATGAGATCAACACATTTGTGGAGCTCAAACGATCCTTCCTTTCGGAATTACAGGATCAAGTCTTTACGGAGCTACTAACAATCCTTCCTTTCGGAATTACGAGATTTAGGTCTTTACGGAATTGCTAACGATCCTTCCTTTCGGAATTATGGGATCAACACATTTTTGGAACTCAAACAATCCTTCCTATTGGAATTATGAGATCAACACATCTATGGAACTTAGACAATCCTTCCTGTTGGAATTACGGGATCAAGTCTTTATGGAGCTACCAACGATCCTTCCTTTCGGAATTACAGGATTTAGGTCTTTACGGAGTTACTAATGATCCTTCCTTTTGGAATTACGGGATCAACACATCTATGGAACTCACACAATCCTTCCTATTGGAATTACAAGATCAATTCAATGATCCTTCCTTTCAGAATTACAGGATTTAGGTCTTTACGGAGTTAATAATGATCCTTCCTTTTGGAATTACGAGATCAACACAATTGTGGAACTCAGACAATCCTTCCTGTTGGAATTATGGGATCAAGTCTTTACGGAGCTACCAATGATCCTTCCTTTCGGAATTATGGGATTTATGTCTTTATGGAGTTACTAATGATCCTTCCTTTCATAATTACAGGATCAACACCTCTGTGGAACTCAGACAATCCTTCCTATTGGAATTACGAGATCAATTCAATGATCCTTCCTTTCGAAATTATGGGATTTAGGTCTTTACAGAGTTACTAATGATCCTTCCTTTCGGAATTATGGGATCAACATAGTTGTGGAACTCAGACAATCCTTCCTATTGGAATTATAGGATCAACACATGTTCTCGAGTACCAAATTCACTGGATCTATTCTGAACTGAGGTTCAAGGATGATACAATCCTACTACCTTCTCGATGACCGAAGTTCATTGGATCCGTTCTGAACCAAAGTTCAAGGATGATACAATCCTGCCACCTTCTTGATGACTGAAGTTCACCGGATCCATTCTGAACTGAAGTCCAAGGATGATACAATCCTACCACCTTCTCGATGACCGAATTTTACTGGATCCATTCTAAACTAAAGTCCAAGGATGATACAATCCTGCCACCTTCTCGATGACCGAAGTTCACTGGATCCGTTCTAAACCAAAGTTCAAGGATGATACAATCCTGCTACATTCTCGATGATCGAGGTCACCGGATCACTTCTAGACACATGTCTCAGTATGATACAATCCCTCTTCATTCTCGAAGACCGAGGTCTCCGGATCACTTTTGGACATATGTCCCAGGATGATACAATCCCATTGCAACATCACTACTCCCCCTTTCAAGGAAGGTCTTTCCAAACCACACCAAGCTTGTCTCGAAAGTGTTCAAACTTTACTTGGGACAGAGGCTTTGTCAGCACATCACCATCTAAACCATCATCATCTACATCTTCAGTATGTGAATACTAAAATGTCATCATCTGCATTTTTATATTGTATGTAGAAATATTGGATTTCTATGTGTTACGACGGAACACAAGGTTCTCTATTATCACAACTCTCGTTATCACATAGAATCAATGTAGTATCCATCTTTAGGTCAAGGATACCTGATATCATCTTTTGAATCCATATGGATTCACAACTTAGTAGAGAAATTTTCTATGTATTCTACTTTTGTTGTTCTAAGAGAAACACTGGACTGTTTCCTACTAAACCATGCACTCATAGCAGACCCCAAACAAAAGCATCTACCTAATGTGCTTTTCCTTTCTGAGATACTTCCAACCCAGTCTACATCTGTATAGCCATACAATCTGTAGTCATGGCTACCATCATAGTATATACCAAGGTCTATATTCCCTTTCAGATATCTCATCACATGTTTTGCATCTACTAGGTGAACCCATCTTGGTTGAACAAGATATTGACTTAAGGTGTTCACAGCAAAACAAATGTCTGGTCTGGTATTTGTTAAGTACATCAATGACCCAATGATCTATCTGTAATGAGTCACATCTACTAAATCTGATGAGTCATCATCTAACAGCTTCAGGTTGGAGTCCATGGGTGTGTCCATGGCTTTGCATTCCAACATATTTAATCTCTTCAATATCTCTACCACATACTTTCCCTAGTTGAGAAATATTTCTTCTGAACTTTGTCATATTTCCAGAGCTAGGAAATAGTGCATTAACCCAAGGTCTTTCATCTAAAATTATTCTGCTAGTTTCTTCTTGTTTTCCATGATCTATTTCTCCTTCCCTGTCAAGAATAAGTCATCCACATATAATAATAGAATGACAGGTTCATCTTCTATAACCTTGAGATAAAGGTTAGGATCAGCTTTACTCTTGGTAAAACCCATAATTGGCAAGAAACTGCCATACCAAGCTCTGGGAGCTTGCTTCATGCCATAGAGGCCCTTCTTCAACTTACATATATGAGTCCATCTATCTTCAACTTCAAGTACTTTCGATGTAAAACTCTTCCCCAATCATACCATTAAGGAAGGATTTTCTTTACTTCATCATGGAAGCAACTACCATCATAGTTCTGAAGGAAGTGTACCTTGCTTCCTGGAGTAAGTGTCTCTTCAAAATTAATTCCCTCTTTCTTATAGAAACCTATAGCCACAAGTCTTTTCTTGCAAATCCATATTTTATCAGTGACATATTTTATCTTGCAAATCCATTTGTAAGATACCGCATGCTTGCTTTCTGGTTTGAGTACTATATCCCAAACATCATCATAACATCTTCCATGAGTTCATCTTGTCAGATCATCAACATATCCTAGTCTTCTACATTCAAATTTGAAGGTTGGAACCCACTTTACTCTTGGTAAAGTCTTGATCCATCAAGAAGCTATCCATCATGTCGTACCGTGTCAAACTCAGATATCTTCTGTAGTCACTCCCCCTGAAGTGGAGTATTATCTTCCTTCTTCATTATGTATAGGTGATTCTAGGCTTGATATATACTAGTCAATAGAGTATGTCATGTCATAGTCTATTATTTCTGAGGCAAATCATGATTCTTGCTTTGTACACTTGTTCTTGTAGATCCATATGGAAGATACTATGTACTTCCCTTTATGTCTCGAAATCATATCATATACATCATTCCCCATAATCAACTGTTATTCTTTGATCATAGCTTCTTTCTATCATTTTTTTTTCTTCATCTTGAGTTATCTCTCATACCCATGGTGGTCTTCATCCTTCGAGGTGGATCTACCACTCTTTGAAGCTCTTTCTTTTGTCATGGTGTATCTGACCCTGGGAGCTTCAAATTCATGTTTATTGAATTGTTATAACTTGTTCTTCAGAACAAGTGTCATCCTTCTTTTCTTTTAGGAGGTTGTATAGGACCTTTCCTACAATTCAAATGCACCAGTTGCATGGTTAGAACTACATATGCATAATGAAAAATTCTTATGCATCATGCAACTATTTAGCCAATACAACATTCATCCATATCTCACAGAAACTTTCTATATGCCTTCCATCTCTACCATGACATCATTGAGATTGTGCACTAATACAATATGTCAGCAAATAGGTTTCATTCTAGATAAGTAACAATGGATATTTGTATAGAACCATGAGCTACTTACCCATCACATGCATGCAAACAACACATCAACTGAATATAATCAAATGCATAACAAAACAATATCATTAAATGACAATTGAATACTTATCTTTTATTTGTTTCATGGGTAGACTCCTTCTTGATCATTCTGCTTCATCATCTTCTTCATCCATGAAATCATCATTTATTATCCAAATGATAAGATGGATAAGAGTTTCATCAAGAATTGAGTTCTTCATATTCCTCATCTCTTGAGGGATCTTCTTTGAATGGTGAGAGCTTGATCTTCAATTTTCTCCCATCTTTCTTCTTCTCTTCTTATGAGACGAGCTTCTTCTTCTTCCCAGAGT
>LPNX011222621.1:21825-39653 GCA_001517045.1 Pseudotsuga menziesii
ATTACTCACATGAATGAATCCCATGATCATGGGAGGCCATTCTCTACTTCTTCTTCTACCGCTTCAATATGTTATGCATTCTGGATCTTCACATTCTTCAATTGTTTTCTCAAATCCATCTTCTGAATTATGTTCTTATCTTCAAATAGCTTGATCAAGGAATCAAACATCTTCGATGTCTTTAGGGAAGACACTTGTGGTACAATTTGATCCGTTATTGAATCAACAATTAACTTCTTGGCCTTGATCAAGTTCTTCTTGTGTAAGGTTTTGAGGCTCATCTCCCTCTAGAACTGGAACCTCTCTACTCATGTAGGTGTCCAATTCATTTTCTTCAGAAAGATCAAATACTTCCATGCTTGGAATTTTTCAACTTCACCAAGCTTATCATCAAGATTATGTGATATATCACTTTGAAATGAGAACCTCAAATGCAAATAGCAAAACATTAGATCTTACCGATTTGAGGTGTTCGTCCTGCTTGTGGAACTGGCTGATCTAGGGTTTGTCAAAGAAACCCTAATTTTCAAAACTTCAAATATTTTAGATTTTATTGGATAGAAATATAGATCTCTTTAAATGGATCTGTCCAATGTACTCCTTTTCTGAAAACAGTGGAGGGAAGCTCCCGGAACAGGAAGCCCTAGTTTTCCAATTTCTTCTGCAGAAATGCCTGTTACTGTTTCAGTGGTATCTCTGAAATTAATGCTCTTATATGTCTGAAATTTCTCATAGAGGTAACCTCGCATGTCCCTGATCCAAAACCATAGGTTTCATCAGAATTTGTTTCACCAATTTGGATTTATGATCATTTGCCCAAGGTGACCTGTTACAGGACTGTTCAGAACAATGAATTTGTACGGCATGCCACATGTCAATGGTTCATATTCAGGTTCTAAAATTCAGACGAAAGAAATTAAATTCCATTCTCTTTTTATAAAATCTTCATGAATTCCATTTGGACCTCTGTATCCCACTCTACAGGAATTCGCCCCAGGTGTCCTGTTTAGGGATGAATTTTGGAAGAGGCTAGAACCCTAACTTGGAGGGATCATATCTCCCAGAATATAGTGAATATGAGAATGAATTTTGGATACAGTGTAAATCAGTATTTTATATTTTTCCTCTACAATTTTCAACTCCTAATCCTTCGCCAATCTCAGGATATAGAAAATGTACCAAAACGTAGTAGTTTTAGTATTTAGGGTTTTTCCAGATCAGGGTCAAACTAGGGTTTGGATTTCCTGGAGTTTCATCCAACCAAATTTCTTGATCCAGGTCTCTAAACTTCGATTTTGATGAGGAGACCAATCCTATGCTGGGCTCACTCAAAATTCTTCTTCTGTAGAAAGCCCTAATTTTCCGCACCAAAACTGAAAATGCTCGAAATCAAATTCCGCTTCAACAGAAAGATGCACCCTTCAATGGAGAGTCAATCTAGCCTTCTTTTGCTGATCGATCATGGATAGAGACCTAAAAAATAAGAAGCCCTAGATTCTTTAGCTACACAATGTCTTCTTTCAGGGTGGCTCTGATACCATGTTAATTTTTCATATGCTAAGCTAGATCATTAGTATTTCATTTCGAAAAGCATATAAACAGGATCACTAAAAGATAGACAAGAACAACCATACAAAAGGAGAACACAAAGATTTATCCTAGGAAAAACCTAAAGGGAAAAACCCAGCAAAATCTTCCTCAATATAGATGCCCCAAAAGATAAAAGATAAAACCAACAAGGAGATCAAAGCCTAATCCTCCTCCTTCTCCAGCTACTTCTCTTCTCCACTAATGTGCTACACAAGTGAGAGTGTGTGTGTCTCAAATGAGGAGCACCACACCTCTATTTATATTCATCCATTCACTTGAATTAACTCATCCGACATGTAGGCTTGAGTTAATCAAGTAGGCTCGAGTTACACATGTAGGCTCAAGTAACCACACTGGGGTGGTAATGAACCACCTTTACAAATAGAGGGGACAACCTCATGACTCTTATTAGTTCTTCCTATTAGAAGCATCGACGTGTAAGATAATACAAGTGGTTCTCCCGGTAGGACCATCAGGGACCACAAAAGATACATATAGAATATTCTTCGAAGTTACAATATTTCAACATACAATAACTAGTCAACTCACCGACTAGTGTAGCTTCCAACAGTATTAGCATATCAAAAATATTCTTAATGAATACCGGAACATATTTCAAGAGCCAAAAGAGTACCTCTCCATTGCTAGGTAAAACACTCTATTGAACTTGTTCTTGGTTATTTACTACCTAACACATCTGTTTATAGAAGATCAATTATTGAGAATGAATAGATTCATATACAGATTCAATATTTGATCAACAAAGGGCACATCCGAACCAGGTCCTCTCCTTTTGGAAGTCCATTCATCCTTGTTCCCAAGAAATATCAGACTTGGCGCATGTGCATCGACTATGAGGCTTTGAACAATATTTTGGTAAATAATAAATACCCTCTACCAAGGATAGATGAAGTAATCGAATGTCTGAAAGGTCCTCATTTCTTTATTAAGCTCGAACTTAAGTTGGGATATCTTCAAATTCCTATCGATCCCACTGATTTATGGAAGACTACTTTCAAAACCAAAGAAGGGTTTTTTGAATGGTTATTCATTCCTTTCATCTTAACCAATGCACTCATGACCTTCATGTGATATATGGATGACATTCTTTGACCCTTCATCAGAAAGTGTGTCATTATCTACCTAGACGATATCTTGATTTTTAGTCGATTATGGGAAGAACATTTCTGACAAATTCAATAAGTCCTCGACACTCTTCAACAACATCGAATCTATTTAAACATGGACAAATGTTCATTTGCAATGAAAAAAATCGAATATTTTGGGTATGTAATCAACTTTGCATGCATTCATGTCAATCCAAGAAAAATACAAATCCTTAAAGAGTGGTCCATTCCTAAAAATATTCATGAACTAAGAAGTTTTCTTGGTTTGGAGAATTTTTATCAATGCTTCATACTTAGACTCAGTCACATGGCCTGGCCTTTGAATTAGTCGACTAAGGGAAATGGAAAAAATGTATTCAAATGGACATTGACAGAAAAACAATATTTTGAGAAGCTCAAACAAAATATTTGTACTCCACCAGCGCTCTTTATACCTTATTTGCATCATCCTTTTTGCTATTGATATGGATGGATCAGACTATTCCCCAGACACAGTGATCACTCAGTCTTGTCACCCAATCCATTTTCATTCCAAAACTTTTAACGACACTATCATAAGGTATTTGACGTATGAAAAGGAATTGTGTGTCATTATGAAATCCCTTAAGGAATGGAGACATTACATTCTTGGCAAGGAGACGGTAATTCTTATTGACGACAAGGATTTATATTTCTCCTCTTCCGAATCAAAGTTACAAACAACTTGAAAACTCAAGTGGATTAATTAAATTCAACAATTCCAGTTGGTAATTAAGTATCATAAAGGTAGATCCATTTTTGCAGCCAATTTTCTAATACAACCACCCATTACTCTCCTTTTAACATTGATTAGTATGTAGGGATATGAAACCACTACTTCACCTCAATTGAATTTGGTAGAATACAAATTTTCTACAATTTATCAATAGTTTCAAACCAACCCGTCATCCACTACCAATTATTTCCTAAAATATACCTTTCTATACAATCTTAGACAACTTTGTGTACTGACAGTTGAGCATCGACAAAAGCTCATTTGGGACCCACACTACAACAATACTACAAGACACTTTGGAGTAGCAAAGACCCTTTCCATCCTCCAAAAGTATTTTTGTTGGCATTCACTTAAGTCTGACATCAAGAGGTACATTTGATCATGCATAGTTTGTGACATTGCTAAATCGTTGAATCGATGACAAGGGTTGTACACACCTTTGTCGGTTTGTAGTCGACCATGGGAATATATTTCTATGGACTAATTGATGGGATATCCTAATACCAAAACTCATCATGATGGAATATTAGTAGTAGTCAACATGTTTTCCAAGATGGCCATTCTCATTCCATGCAAGAAGACTACGACATCACAATAGACTGCTTATCTCTTCTTAGAACATATATGGACACATTATGGCTTACCGAGGACCATGATTTATGATAGATATGCTTGATTTTCAGTATTTTTTGGAAGAATATTTAGAAACAACTTGATACAAGACTCTCCTTATCAAAACATTTCCATCCTTGGACAAACGAATAGATGAAAGTTGTGAATCGCTTGGTAGTATAATTGCTCTGCATGTACAAGCACAATAATCATCGGACATGGGATGAAATTCTCCCATATATTCAATACAATTACAATCGTGCTCAACAAAATTATACAGGAAAGAGTCCTTTTGAGATCATTTATGGATTTCAACCTTTAGCACTGATTTACTTGATTAGTTCATCAACTCAGTCAAATAACACGACTCTAACTGACGAGAAGTTGAAAAAACATTGAATTTTTTAGATCAAATATCTAACATCTAGAAACAAGAACATGAAATATTGCAATGATCTAATGCAAAATATAAGACCCCAAAATGATAAGTATCGTACCTCTCATTCATTTAAATTGGGAATCATGTATGGTTTCATCTCAAGAAGGAACGCTTCACTGGTCCACACAGGAAGCTAAAGACTTCGCAATATGTTTTGTACATTATTCTTAAGTATATTGGAGAAAAAAATTTCTAGCTCAACATTCCTTCATGCTTGGGTCTGCATCTAGTATTTAATGTGTATCTACTTCGAACATACCACGCACCACTATTGGAACATAATGATTTGCAGACAACAGAGCCTGAAGACATCCATCTAGATGTTCAATAGCCTTTTCCTTGTGACACCATTATGGAATAATGAATACACCATACAAAGACAAACACAATTCCCTTGTTTAAGGTGTCTAAAGATGGACAACTCCCAACAAAAGGAAAATGGTACTTTTTTATTGAACTAACCAACAAGTTTTCTCATTTGTGCAAGAAAACAATGGGGAACATTGTTTCTTAAGGAAGGAGGTATGATCCACCAAGAATTTGGAATTATTTTTTGATGTAGACAAGTTCAATATCAAATTCGACAAGGTTTTCACCTCGACATGAATTCTACATGTTCAACATGACTTCGACAGATCCAACACCTCGACATGCATTGTCGACAGCAACGACTGACGAACTACAATATACTATCTCTCTATCTTCTAGTCGTCTGTAACAATTGAACTTTTGGAATTGTTCCAACTTCTCTTGTAATTGAACATAATGGGAATACAACCAAAGAGTTATCAACACTCTATTTAACCATGTACATTTGTAATATAAAAATATTAATAGAGTAGTAATGAAGTAACAGACATTGGTTCAAATTCTTGTATATTGTATGTGTGTGTGTGTGTATGTTTCTGTGTGTAGTGCATTTCATTTTTTTATTAGTATTAATATTCTTCCTCCATAACCATACTCGATTCATACATTCACACTATTGTCCCCATCGTGCACTTGGGCACCTGGATCAGACTCAAAGCATCTACAACCTTATTTTTCTTTCCTGGTTTGTGCTTCAAAAAAAAGGTGTATCCTTGTAAAAAGGAAACCCATTTTTCATGTCTACTGTTCAATTTATTTTTTTTGTTTACATATTTTAAAACAACATGATTAGTAAATAACACAAACTCTTTTTGCACTAAATAATTCCTCCAATGTCGCAATGCTTGTACAATTGCATAAAATTCTATATCATATGTGGAGTAGTTCTTTCTTATATCATTCAATTTTTTTCTAAAAAATGAAATTGGTTTACCTTCTTGGATAATTACATCTCCAATGCCTACATGTGAGGCATCACAGAGGCATCACAGTCTACCTCAAATACTTTATCAAAATATGGTAAGGATAATATAGGTGCCTCGGTTACCTTTTTCTTTAGAAACTTAATGCTTTCTTCAGCTTCATTGGTCCACTTTAATGTTGTTCCTTTGGTTCAATCTGTTATGGGTGCTATAATACTACTATAATTTCAAATAGATTTTCTGTAAAAGGTGGCTAACCGATGAAAAGTTCTTACCTATGTTATTCTCCTAGGACTAGGACACTCCCAAATTTCTCTAATCTTATCTAAATCAATCTTGACTTCTTATGTTGGGATGAAAAAACCCCAAAATACCAAACTTTATTATAGGAACCTACATTTCTTCAAGTTTGAATAAAGACAATGTTTACTCAACGTATCCAATATAATCTTTAAATGTTGCAAGTGATCTTCTTTGTTTTTACTGAAAACTAGAATTTCATCAAAATAAATGAAAACAAACTTACCAATGTAAGTTCAAAGAACAATATTCATCAACCACATGAAGGTACTAGGTGCATTCAAACAACCCAAATGGCATCTCCATCCATTCATATAGTCTATCACTACTCTTGAAGGAATTTTTCCATTCATCTCCTTGGCGAATTCAGATCTGGTGGTATCCACTTCACAAATTAGTTTTACTAAAATATTTAGCTCCAGATAGTACATCCATTAGGTCATCCAAGACTGGTATAGGAAATCGATATTTGATGGTAATTTTATTGATTTCTCTTCTATCTGTGCACATCCTCCATGTATTATCTTTTTTTGGAGTCAATAATGTTGGTACAACATGGGCACTCATGCTTTCTCTTACCACACCTTTATTTATAAGATCTATTACTTATCAATTTATTTATGAATGTTGTGTAAAACTCATTATATAGGATTCTTGATTAGGTAAGGATGATCCTGAGATCAGATCAATGTGATATTGAATATCCCTCTTTGGTGGAAGGCCATCAGGACGTTCATTAGGGATAACATCAACATATTGTTCTAGTATCTAGGCCACTTTAGTAGGTATTGGTATGTCTTACTCGTCTCCTTTTTTTACTATTAATGCATAGAAGAATCTTGTTTCCTTCATTTCTTTAAAAATCTATTTTTCTGACAACATATTCTCAATTTTCCCTTCTTCTTTAAGGGGTAATAAGATTACTTTTGTTCCATCCTTCCAAAATTTGTAGGCATTCTTTCCTTTGTCATGTATGACTTTCTTGTAAAATATCCAAGGCCTCCCCGGTAATAGATGGCATATATCCATCGGAATGACATCACATCATAATTCATCCTTATAAGTCTTACCAATGGAAATATTAATCAATCATCTTTCATTAATAGTGACTTCATTCCCTTTTTTGAACCATGAAATTAAGTAAGTAAGAGGATTTGTTTGACAATGTAATTTCAACTTATCTACCATCTCTTTGGAACCATATTCTCACAACTTCCACTATCAACAATAACTTCACATACCTTTTCCCCGGAAGTGCACCTGGTTCGAAAAATATTTGTCTGAAGCCACAAATATTAATTGCTACAACTTTGTCTTTTCTATTTTTTGAGAATCACCATTGACCTTTGTATGATAATATTTCCCCCCATATCAGGTGGGACTTCAGATTCAACTCCTTCTTCTTCATTGTCATCTTGGACCAAGTTTAAACTGGGATGATTTCCTTTCTTTGGCTCTTGCATTTTGTAATTTGAGCATTCAAATGCTCGATGACCCTATACACCACATCTAAAACACCAATAAGGTATTCCTCTTCCACCACTGTAGCCTCTACCCCTCTAAAATACTCTTCCTCTTGGTTGGTTCAAGTTACCTTGTCTAGTATCTTCTTATTTTTCAGCTCCTTGGGATGATTCGCCTCTGCCATAATTAAAACCACCCCGTGAGGTAAAAAATGTGCCCCTCCTTTCTCCTATCTTCATTTGAAAAAATTGTCGGTTTTGTTTTTCCTCGGCATTTAAGGATAACTGATATGCCTCTTGAACACTGCAAACTCTATGCATTATTAATTCATCTTGAATAGAAAATTTCAAACAATTCACATACCTTGCAGCCAATTTCTCATCGGTTCCCTAGTGATCCACACAAATAGACTATTGATAAAACTCATGTGTGAATTATTCCACGGTAGACATGTTTTGCTTCAAGTTATGAAATTTATGAAAAAGGGTCTGTGTATAGTGCAACGACAGAAACAAATATTGTAACCTTTTTTCCATATTAACCCGGGTCTTTATTTTGGCTTTTCCTTTTTTGTTTTCTTTTTTCACATGATCCCACCATATCATGGCGTGACCCTTCAACTTTGTGCATGAAAATTTCAACTTCTTTTATTATATCATAGTTTCCATTCAAAACACTTCTCAATGGATTTCAACCAATCTATTAAATCCTTTGGTTTAAGACTCCCCACATAGTCTAGAACTTCCATTTTGATCCCATCATTTCTCCCTTCTAGAGACCTGAGCATCCTTTCTTCAAAATGTATGAGCTCTTATTCTTCTTCATGTTATGTATGATAACCTACACCTCCTTTGTCTATCTCCTCATCAGATACTTCTCTGTGCATTATCCTTTGATTATCCAGCATGGCTGTAAGACCTGCTACTTTCCTTTGGAGGTTTTTCATATCTCTACACATCTTAGCAAGAGATTCTCTTTCTCTTCCTCTCCTAGCCATCTTCATGCTCTGATACTGGATGATGTAGCCAATAATATTTGATTTAATTCACAAGATCTAAAAACCATGCAAACACATGAGAGTGGAAAAATAAATAACTATATTTTTATTAATTCTCCATCCTAACTAAATTACAATGAAGGTCCAATCCTTTATAACTACTATCTGAGACTTTTGAAATCTGAGATTTTTGAAAATTGCTAATTTTAGAAAATTATCACATGGATATGAAACTAAACACTAACTATAAGCTAACTAGATAGAAGGCTAGTTTTCAACTCACTTTTCTAATTAGGTTTATAAACCTGGAGATAAATGTTAATTACAAACTTAAAAAAATATCACAAAACACTAAAACCTCACTTTGAGTCCTTATACGAAGGAATTTGGCCTCAAAAAAGTGTCAAAAAAATCTCATGAAAAGGATCTAATCGAAAAATGCATTGAACACTTCAAAACACAACTTCATGTTAAATTTGATCCCAAACAGATAACCGAGTCAAAAGTTATGACCCCCAGACATCCCTGCATTTATTCTCTTTTTTTTTTCTTTTTTTTTTCTCTTCTATTTTCCATCCTTTAGAAATCACTACATCAATGAAACTACAAATAAAATGTAACTTAAGATATTAATTTTCAAAATTAAGTGCATATTCAAATTCCTTCATATATGACACATGATTCTCCCATGTAGCTTTCATGAATAATGCATGGAACTAGTTCCTCAATTATAATTTTTTATTTACTTCTAGTAAAATTTTAGTACTCGACCATGCAAAAGAAAATATTGTCTCATTTAAACTAAGTTGGTACTAAGCCATAGATCATGTTGAATCTGTTAATATCCCTAAAGTGCAAAAAGATAACAATGGTGAGATTTTGAGATATATTATATAGGAATAATACCATGAATTTGCACACATATTAATTGCATGCTATAGTGAAATAGGTTCTCTATCTAATATATTCGACGTGACAAAAGAGTTTGAAGTCATGCATCTATAAACCTTCTCCAATTAGCCTAACTAATCCACTTAACACTCATTATATGAAATTCTACAACAATTTTTTTGGAATAAATGCATCATATTAGTTTATGTGTTGTTTTATTTCAAAAATTATATATCACATATATGCATTCGTATTAATGCAGATAAATACACAAATGTGAATAAAATAACTCCGTTCCTTGTTTTCCTCTATGGGATGATTCCAATTTATTTAAAAATTAAACTTTACAAAAAGTTAACAATGGAAAATGAAAAAAAAAAGTCTTTTAGTTCAATGTTAAACAACATAATCCATCTATGGCACATCTCCAACTAGTTTGAATAGTCCACTTAACACTCTTTATCAATCAATTATTCTTTTTTTAAGAAATGCAACTTTCTTTGCAATGGAATTCTATTTCAAAATTAGCTATGATATTTACACTCATATTAATGTGTATTATAAGCAATTAAAACTTGTTAAGTGGATCTATGCCTTCTTGATTTATAATATGATATGATTACAATTACAAATTTTATTGATTTAAGCATACAAATTTATGAAAAGTCCACTTATCATTTATTATCAAATAAATTATTCTAACTTTGTTTTGGTAAGAATTGCATATTTAATTCAAAATTTACATTTCACATTTATACTACTCTTAGTGCACATAAGTAAATAAAATCAAATAAATAACTTCAAGCCTTAATTCCTTATATGACATTACTTTAATTACAAATAATTCACTTAACAACATAATTTAAAATATATATATACAATATTAAAAAATAGTGTGGTGCAACAATGTCAATGAAAAAGAGATTATAAATAATAATAAATAAATGTATATTAATAAAATTTTCAATTCCCATTATTTAAAATAATATAAAATCGTAAAAAATTGATTCCTCAAAAACTATGTCCAAGTTTTTGGAAAATTGGAATGTATTTGTGAACAAATTTTATAAAAACTTTATTTTCATGTGCTACAATGAAGTCGATGTTCTTTTAAATATTCAAATGTACTCAAATTTCTCTTCGATACAATGAAGTGTCTTAAGAAATGGGGATAAAACTTGCATAAGCCAAGTATCTTCCTCTTGTCATGTTAGACCTTTATCAAGATATGGTTTGACCGATATCCAACAAATTAAGTAAGATTTGATGTATCTATTAGAAATAAATTTGATTCTCCATATTTATTCCAATATTGGTACAACACTTTACTTAATTTCTTTTCATAAAACTGTATTGTACTCCCTAATTTGAATATTGTTTGCAAATGACAACATGATCTATCCCCCGTGAATCCAAAGTCCTTTATATCAATATTTTATTTTTCAAGTACCTTCTATATGTACTTGTTAACGACATTTAATGTCCATATTTCTACATCATAATTTTTTAATCAATATTTTAATAATTCCAATTGAAAATGCCTAAAAGATAAGAGTTGTGACCAAATTCCTAACATGATTTTCTTTGAATATGATAACTTCCTTCATCTCTAGTGTATGATGAGAAGAGTACTCCTTCAATTTCAAATATTAGTAACATATTTTGACTCATATTAATACCCATATGCATTGCAACCACATATATGACATTAACATAGCTTCACTTCATTAATTAAGGACATCAAAACATAACATTCTAAAACAATTAAAAAATCATTTAATTTTCTATTACCATTTTTTTTCCATTTGTATAGAAATGTAATATTTTTTTGTAAGCTAGTATCCACGGAAATTGCTCTAACCCAATAGGCTTATAGAAATGAAATTTTACAAGTAGTTAAATGACAATTAAAAAATATAATTGCAATTGCCTCATTCTAATTAATAAACTAATAATACTTCTCTCTCACACACATTAATAATATGTTAATATATACATTTAAAACATGATAGTATAGAATTGTAATTGATTCATTCTAATACATTTATTCAATTTTTAAAAAATAAATAAGTCTTACATAAACGCATTGAACCACCATTCAAATCATTGATTTTAAGAGTTATAATAGTTAGTGAAATTACAACTAGAAAATATTATTACAATAAACCAATTCAAGCAAGCAAACTAATTACATGTTAGTTTTCCACATATAGCTTAATTATATGTTAAAATAATAAAATTTTATAACAAAACATTGAAGCATCCTTCACGTCACTAATTTTTAAGAGGTATAAAGAATAGTCAAACCACAATTACAAAATTAATTGTAATGGTCCAATTCAAAATCAAAAGTGGTGTGTTCGCATAAAATCAAAAGAGTTTATGTTAGCCTTTTAGATTGTCCATGATATAATTATTTATTATCAAAGTGTTTTTTAAATAAAAATAATGTATAACATGTTTCAATAAAACCAACAAAATGCTTAATATCTATTTCTCACATTATTTTTTGTGGACAATAACATTTATGAAACTATTTTAGCATAAACACATAACTAATTGGATTAGATGATAAGATAAGAAGTGCATTTTAAATATCTTAATTATTGATTTCAATTATTTATATTTTAGTTTTTCATCTCTTCCATACCTTTAAATACACATTTAAATACTTTTATTTAATGAATGTTTAACTATATAAAACCAATTTTAAGGTATAAATTACATTTTTAAATTAAATAATATAAAAAAGAAACATTAACATTTTGTTTTATATATATAACTAAATTTTATCTAAAATTACAATTTAATCTTATATTAAAAAAATAAATATAATAGATTTAAAAAAAAATCTATTTCAAAATTTCAATTATATATTTATTAAATTTAATTTAATATTTCAAATACATAAAACTTTAAAGAAAATCCACCCTCACAAAAAAAAAGTTATAACACCCACATAGTTTGTGGTTGGATCACTTAGATAAGGATCAAATGGTTGAGAGATACATATAGCATAGAAGAGAGTGCAAATGCTTTTTTATTTATTGGTTAAACTCTGATTTATCCATGCTTGGCTACATGGTATCATCCACATTCTTAGTGTTATATATTTATCAACTATCAATTATTTTTTATATTTTTTTTCTTTTTATCTTACATTCATCTAGCTACTAGTTATCCATTCATTATCTATGTTTTTATATTAATTTTTTTTTATAATTATTTATTTCAAATTTTGAAGAACTGCCATAAAATCAATCTGGATAGTATACTTGTCTAATCCCCATCCCTAGATGAAAAAGCATAGGCTATATTCCACCCCAAATCTTAAATAAAAACGTCTCTCCAAGTAACTAAAAAAACTAATAATAAAATAGCAAACCAAACCCAAGCTCATTACCAATTATAAACATTACACTAGTATTAATAAATTTACATTTAATTAATAAAATTATACAACTAAAAATATTAAAAAAATATATACTTGTAACTATCTATAAAATTACTTTTTAATTAATAAAATTATAAAACTAAAAATATTCAAAGAAATTATACTCTTAACTATCCATAAAAAAAATATTTTTTTATAGTTATAACTATCATTAAAATACATTAATTGAAAAAAAAATATTTTTTATAATTATAACTATCATTAAAATATATTAATTCAATAAAAATTATTTTTTATAATTATAATTACCATTAAAATGTAGAGTGCATAAGTGTGGCTTATTGGCTTTTTAGTAGTTATGAAATCAATTATTATAAATTAGAAGTTACTATTTCAAATCCTACCCAAATTTACCTATGTGTCAATAGATCCTTAAACCCTGTATGTGAGACCAACCCAACCTCCAGCCTCCAGTTACTAATTCCCCTAGTTACCTTAAAAAAGGCCATAATAAAAGGCACATTTCATCAAGTTGGATGGAGTGTGACATTAAAAAAGCATTTCACATTTCAAATCCTAATTAGTCGTTGTATGATAGCCGGATTCTCGATCAAAAAGCCAATATGAATTTTTGAACCGAAAATTCCTTTGATGGAATGGAATCCGAGGGTGAGTGTACAGTTTGAAATTCAACCGTTAGGTTCCTTCCATATTTCTTCAAAAAGCTATTTTCATATTCTTTGAAAAAAAATCTTATCTCTTCAGTTTACTTCATATTGGCTTTCAGATTGTAATTTCTTTACAGGTTGTTTGGTTGCACTGATTATTTGGTTTTTCGAAAATGTATGAAAGTGCTTAGGCAGCTCTTTCTACTCTGTGTGGATTAATTGGTATTATTGTAAGTATTACAGAATGTATCCAAGAGTATGCTTCATTTTCCATTCCAATTTGATTCAGTTATTATCATCATCACAGTAATAAGTACTTCAGTGATTTTAGGGTTTATCTCTTTCTGTTGCAGGTTTTGTTCAGATCGCTGGATGATGGCACAGAATACTCTGAAAATCGGTTAATGGAATGGGATCGGAAGGTTTGAGTGCATTTTGAAATTCAACCTTTAGGTTACTTTCATATTTCTTGAAAATGATTGTTATTCCAGCTTTTGTATCTGTCATGATTTGGTTTGTTGATTGGGTGCACCCATTAATTGGCGAGTTCTTGAAATTCAATCATTGGGTTACTTTCATATATCTTGAAAAATATTCTTATCTGATTAGGTTACATCATATTGGCTTCTACATCTGTATTAGCTTTCATATCTGTAACTTACTTTGTTGATTGCAGGCATTGATTGATTGATATTCTTCAAAATTTTATGAGTGCCTGCGCAGCTCTTTTTACTCTGTGTGAATTAATTGTTATCAATACAAGTATTACAGGATTTATCCATGAGTATGTTTCACTTTCCGTTCCAATTTTATTCTGTTACTATTTTGCTTTAAAGGGAAGCTTCTGGTGGACTCAAAAGAGCAATTCGAGAAATTAAGGATGGGAGGGCCTTGGGAATTTCGGCATAACCTCTTCCATGTCACAAAATACCAGTCGTGCATTACATGTAAGTTTTTTTAATTGTAGAGAGCCGGTGCAAAGATCTTGATAGGAAATTAAACGAAAGAACAGGTTGCTTAGAAATTTTGAGGATTTGTTTTTTATATTTTGAGGGTTTAAGGCCATTTTAATTTTAAGAAATTCTGTGATATTGTGACGGTTTAAGACCATTTGGATTTTAAAAAATTAGTTATAAGTGTTAAAAATATATATTTTAATGTTACTTAAATTACTTTTACAAGAATGTTGATTCATGAGTATTCTTCCAAAATTTATGAGAGTGCCTACTGAGTTTTTTTTTACGTGGGATTCTATTCTGGGCATATGTGCCGTCCTCTTCCTTGGCACATAATTTGGTATATTTTGTGTGAAAAACATTTTAATTTTATTTGTAATGTAGTTACAGTTATGATTTCTAAATTTATCTATGTTGGTTTATATTCTAGTTTCTTGTGGTTTTTAATTTTAAGTTTTATAATCGTAATAATAATCACTGTGCCATTTGTTCAGATAGCTAGATGATCGCTATCTAGTTTCTTACAAGGATTGAGAAGTCATCAATTCCATTCATATAGGCACATATGAGATTAATGTTCTAATATATGAATATTGGATTCTTATCTTTTTGTTCATTTTGGGATATTCTGTTCTTCAATATTTTCAATTGATTTCCTTAACCTTTATCAAATTAAAGATAAAATTTAAACTCATCAAATATTTAAAGAATCCCGTAAGTAATAGAGTTGCAAAAATATTCCATTGCTATTTATTTCCCGTGCAAACCTCACTGTGCATCTCTACTTGAGCATCACTGTTTTAGTTAAAAAAAACCCATATTTGGTTTGGAACCATATGTTCAACGTTAGGTTAGATTGCGGGGTCACCATTTTAGTTGGAATTTGAGTTGTTATATGGTTAAAAATGTGTAATTAAGTATTTTATTCAAATAATTTTCTTAATCTAGCTTGTATTCTTAGTATTGGATGGATCCTGGTTTAGATCTAATAAGGTTGTTTTAGTGATTCATGTGTATAAAAATAATTATTCTTATTTTTAATATTTATGTTTATTTATTTATTATTATTTCTTTTGGTTACAAACTTTATTTTCATTTTTTAATATATAAATATTTTAGAATTTATTTTGTCATGTTTTTTTACAATTTAATTGTTTAGACTACCTTCTCCCAGTACATTATTAGGGAACCAAACTCAAATTCAGGGAACTAATAGTATTCTAAAATACAATACAACTGCATAAACCAATGTTATTTTTATTCAAATTCAAAATAGAATACAGCTACATAAAGCAATGTTATTTTTATTTTTATTTTTTATTTTTTAATTTAATTGTATAAATATGTTCTTTTACACCATTGTATTTCATTTGTTTTTTCTTATTTAATGTGTAAAGATGCTCTTTTTACAGCATTGTGTACAGAGAAAGTAATTTTGAATTTACAAATTTTACAATTTTTTTCGGAAAAGTAAAAGTATGAGAGGGCACCCCTGTCCTAAACTTCCAGGCTTTGCAGTGTCAGAATCAAAGGAATTATTATGACTCTGGAGATATTATTTTGAGCCATCGGTCCAAAGAACTCCAAACCTTTATAGAGGATTCCTAACATTTGACATTTATAGATATTTTATTGAATTTTGTTAGAGTGGTTATTGAAATAATTCAAAGTTTTTAGATTATAATAGTTAGTTGTGTATTTTAATGTTATTATTTTATTTTTATATTTTTTAAATGATTTTGTTTTAATTGTTAATGTTATTATTTTTTTAATATAAGATTTCATTAGAATAAAATTGTATAGGAGATTATTTTTAATGTATCTTTAGATAGGATAGTTTATTGAATTTTGTTATAGTGATCATTAATACAATTTAAAGTTTTGTTAGATTATAATTGTTTTTTTTATAATATATTTTAATCATATTTTGTATTATACACACATATTTTATTGAATTTTGTTAGAGTGGTTATTGAAATAATTTAAAGTTTTGTTAGATAATAATGGTTATTTGTGTATTTTAATGTTATTATTTTGTTTTTATATTTTTTAAATGGTTTTATTTTAATGGTTAATGTTTTTTTTTTTTAATATAAGATTTAATTAGAATAAGATTGTATAAGAGATTATTTTTAATGTATATTTATATTTACAGATAAGTTTCATTATAATTGTATATATATAAGATATGATAGTTTATTGAATTTTGTTATAGACAATTTAAAGTTGTATTAGATTATAATTGTTTTTTTTATAATATATTTTAATGATATTTAGAGAGATATTTTATTGAATTTTGTTAGAGTGGTTATTGAAATAATTAAAGTTTTGTTAGATTATAATGGTTATTTGTGTATTTTAATGTTATTACTTTATTTTTATAATTTTTAAATGGTTTTTTTTTTTAAATAAGATTTAATTAGAATAAGATTGTATAGGATATTTTTTTAATGTATATTTAGATTGTATATATTAGTATGTTGACCATAGGTTATTCATTCAAAGTCTTGTGTAGAATGTTTACAAAGGACCATTTCGAAAAATTGCGTGGAAACAATTTTCTAACTCGGTATCTTGACACATGTGCCTTTTGTTGTAATCGGGAACTGGGACACCATTGCGCTAGTAATAGGTGGAGGGAGGTAACTCCCAGTGAAGCCCTCCCAGTACGCCCCAAGTTGGGTGGTCGACTGTGTATACACAAGGTTTTTAAAGTTGTCTAACGAGGGACCCCCCTTTGTTAACACTCTATTCAAGAAAACTAGGAGTTAGTATCTCTTACCTTATTATAACACTTCTCTCTCTCTCTCTCTCTCTCTCTCTCACACACACACACACACACACACACACACACACCTACTCCACCCCTTAACAATAAACCCACTCCTCTCTCTCTCTCTCTCTCATGATAATACTAATCCTTACTAACCCCCTCTCACACTCTCACCATTGTTATCTTCCCCTACATTTTACCCCCCCTCTCTATCTTTCTCTCGCTAATACTAACCCTTACTAACCCCCTCTCTCACACTCTCACCATTATTCTCCTTCCCCTACCTTTGAAACTCCACCCATTAACAATAAACCACTCCTCTCTCTCTCTCTCTAATGCTAATAATAACCCTTACTAACCCCCTCTCACACTCTCACCATTGTTATCTTCCCCTACATTTGACCTCCCCTCTCTATCTCTCTCTCGCTAATACTAACCCTTACTAACCTCCTCTCTCACACTCTCACCATTATTCTCCTTCTCTCATGTAACCCTTACTAACCCCCTCTCTCACACTCTCACCATTATTCTCCTTCTCTCATGTAACCCTTACTAACCCCCTCTCTCACTC
>LPNX011222632.1:4100-51297 GCA_001517045.1 Pseudotsuga menziesii
GCTGGGGCATAGATGTTAAAAAGACTGATCTGGTGTCCTGAGTCTCGATGGTTCAGCTTCGTGAAGAGCCAATGGGTAGTGTTGTGATCCTCGAGCAGGTCAAGATTTTTGGAGTTCCAGAAGGTGGCTAGACCTCCTGAGGCTCCCCTGGCTTTGAATGCTCTACCATCTCCCTTTTTCCAAAAAATTTTGCTAGCCTGGATGGTCTCAGGCTCCTCCATCTTCGTCTCCTGGATCAGAAGTATCTCCGGGGCGTTCATTCTTACTAAGTCTTTAATTGCTTCTTCTTTAGCCTTGCTTCCCATTCCTCTGCAATTCCAGGAGACGAATTGCATTAAGAACCGAGGGGGGGGGGGTGGCTCCTTTCGGAGCCCTTCCTTTCTTTGATGATCTGGTTTCTATCATGTCCGGGATGGTTTGCTGGACCCCTGCTGTCACGTCCCTGTATGATTTCTCCTCCCTTTTTTTCCGATCTGGTTTCCTTCCTCTTGGGTTCTTTTCAGGGGAGCCAACCGAGCTGCTGGTCTCCGTAGCCCCTTCGTCTGATTCAGCCCCTAGGTCTGAGCCTATGGTGATGTGCTCATCGTCCAATTTTTGAGGTTCTCTTTCTGGCTGGTCGCTCTTTTCCTTAGCCAGAACTTTTGAGGGAGACATGGGTTGAGAGGCTATCTCAATGGTCTCTTTCGCCGATTCTTTTGAAGTAGCTGTGCCTTCTTTCAGAGGTTCCTTCAGAGGATTTGGATTCACCGGGGGTTGATCTTTCGTCTGAACAACTCTGGGATCTTTGGTTTTTGGTACTATTTTGCTTTTCTTAACCCTTTGCCAGCCTTGAGCTTCTTCCTTCTCTTAGGTTTGGATCTTCGGACAATTTCTTTGGAAGTGCCCATGTTCTTGGCAGGCTCTGCATTTGAATGGGAGATGTTCGTAGTCCACTTTCTGGAAATGAGTCCAAGTGCCCACCGTTAGTTTCACTGCTTCTGGGAGCCCTGCCTCAAGATCCACTTCGACGCATATTCTTGCACAGTTGTAGTTGTTCTTGTTGTCTGCCTTATCGACAAACTTCCCTATTCCATTCCCTATAACTTGCAGGGTTTCATAGTTCCAGCAGTGGACCGGCAAATTGGGGAGCCTGACCCATACCGGCACCTCCTTGGGCAGATCTACCGTAGGGTCAAAATCCGGGGTCCATCGGTTCAGGTACAGCCCCTGGGATCCCATAAAATATGGGTCGTTTCTGAAGATGAGGTCCTTATCCTCCTTGTTGATAAATTCGAAGAGGAAGTAGCCGCTGCTCAAGGGGTAGCAGGTGACTCCTTGCTTGAGGTGCGGCTTCCAGTTCCTTTGGATCCAGTCGTCTGTTGTTTTTGCCGAGGGCCATAGCCCCATGAACTGGCCTACCAGCCCTCTTTCTGACAGAGCCAGGGCAATTTTGACCGAGGTCGTCTCTGGCAAGGCGATTTCAGGTATTTCCTCGAGCTTCTTGATGAATTTCGGAATAGAGGAAGGGATTTTTCTCTTGTCCCCGCTGGCAACCAGTCTTCTGAACGCAGCAATCTCATCTGAAGGGGGGGAAGGGGGTCCCCGCCCCCTGGGGCGGCCATTGCAGCAGCCTAAAGCCCTCGCTCTCCTCACGCGCGCGCCCAGAAGGAAGCCAGAGCTGATCCGAGGAGAATTCGAGTGGTATGGCTCTTACTTGGTGGGAGAGCAAGATTCAGCAAGATATTCGAAAGAATGGTAAAATTATTTCAGTTTGGAATGAATTCATTGAAGTATTAAGAAAGCAATTTTATCCTTTAGGTCACATGCAACAATTAATAATGAGTTGGCAAATGTTTAGACAAGCTAAAGGACAAAGCATTCAAGAATATACTCATGAATTTATAAAGAGGGCTATTGCATTGAATGTTGCATTGGATACATAGGAAACTCTTCTTAAGTACATTGGTCATGGTATGCATTCTTATCTGCTACATACCTTGTTGATGTTTAACCCCAATACCTTGGATGATGTATGTGTTCAAGCTACACATTTAGAAGCTAGGGGTAAGCATGCTAATGATACTTTTGTAAAGAAATCCTTTAAAACTGATAGCAAATCGAAGGGGAAAAAGAATATGGCTACTGTTAAGAAAGAGGGTGAAACGCCTACATGTTTGCATTGTCAGAAGAGACATGATGTCTCTAAGTGTTGGAAACTTCATCCGGAGTTAAGGCCAAAGAAGTTTGGAGGAAACAAAGATAAAGGCAAAGCAAAAGCTACTGCAGCAGTTATTCAAGATTTGGGATCTGACTCAGGTGATGAAACAAAGGTTACAGCTGTTGGAATCCAAGGTAAGAATAAAAGTATCTCACTTCCCATTGATGCAAGTTCAAGTTCTAATTCATGTGCAAGTACAAGTACAAATCTGCCATCTACTTCTAAGCAAAATGATAAAAATAGAAGTGCACTGTTTCATGTTCGTGTCATTACAAATCACACAAAGATTGTTACATTGTTTGATAGTGGTTCACAAGTAAATCTGATATCAAAAGAAGTGGTTAAGAAATTGCATTTAGTTACTATGCCTCATGAAAAACCCTATCCTCTTGGTTGGGTTACTAATGATACACGGTTACAAGTTACAAAAAAATGTGTATTGAAGTTTGCAATTACTGAAAAATTCATGGATGAGGTAGAACTAGATGTAGTACCACTTGACATTTGTGGAATTGTACTTGGGAGTCCATATTTGTATGACCAGAAATCAGTCTTTTATAGAGAGCATAATAACTATCATATTTTTAAAGATAGTGTAGAATATATTGTACGAGCACATAAGACAAAAACCAATCTATTCATAGTCTCTGCAGGACAAATGAAGAGGTTGGTAAATGCTAGTAAGAACTTTGTATTAATGATGGTTAAGGTGAAAAATGATGAGATCTCTAAATATTTTAAAGGATGTGACCCTAAGCATAAATCTGAACTAATTGAAATTATTTCTGAGTATGATGATTTATTTCAAGATCCGAAAGGGTTACCGCCAAAGAGAGAGATTCAGCATGAGATACATTTGCAGCAGGATGTGCCACTCCCAAACATAGCCATGTACTGGATGTTTGTAATGTAGAATGAGGAAATCAAGAAGTAGGTTCAGGAGCTGATTGAGAAGGGGGTCATCCGGCCAAGTACTTCTCCTTATGGCTCTCCTATAGTCTTGGTTCTGAAGAAGGATGGGTCTTGGAGGATGTGCATCGACTATAGGGCCCTTAACAAAATCACCATTTAAAACAGGTATCCTCTTCCTCGCATTGATGATTTGCTTGATCAGTTGAAACATGCAACTTACTTTACAAAATTGGATCTACGTAGTGGGTATCATCAAATCCGTATTGCTGAAAATGATGCTAGGGTTTGTATGAGTGGCTTGTGATGCCTTTCGGGCTCTGTAACGCACCTGCTACTTTCATGCGGGTCATGAATGATGTCTTTCATCCATTCATTGATTATTTTGTAATTGTATATCTAGATGATATCCTAGTGTTTAGCAAAACCTGGGAAGATCATATTGTACATGTGAAGAAAGTTTTAGATGTACTGAAGAAGGAGAAGCTTTCTGTAAAAATGTCTAAATGTGAGTTTGCTAAAACTTCTTAAGTATATCTGGGCCATATCATTGGTGGAGGCCACCTGCAAGTGGACCCAGCCAAGGTTGCTATCATTGTAAACTAGCCATGGCCTAACACCGTTACTGAAATCAGAAGTTTTCTGGGTGCGGTTCAGTATTGGAGGAAATTCATTTCTGGTTTTTCTTCCATTGTTGCTCCATTACATGCGTTGACAAGTGTTAAAGAAATTTTCCAGTGGAGAGGCAAGCATCAGAGAGCCTTCGACACTTTGAAGGAAAGGATTACCACCGCACCAGTTCTGACATTGCCAGATTTGCAGCAGCCATTTGAGATCGAAACCGATGCCAGCGGGTTTGCCATGGGAGCCGTTTTGATGCAAGGGAGGAAGCCAGTCTGTTACCATTTAGAAACATTCTCTACTACGGTGAGTAACTATCCGACTTATGACAAAGAATTGTATGCTTTAGTACAGAGTGTGAAGAAGTGGAAACATTATATCATGGGAAAAGAAACAGTCATACATACTAATCATCAGCCACTTCAATATTTGCAATCTCAAACTAAAGTACAACAAAGTAGGCATTTAAGATGGATGGGATTCTTACAATAGTTTCATCTCGTAATTAAGTACAAAAAGGGAATTCATAATAAGGTAGCAGACATGTTATCAAGGCCTCCTACAAATGCTTCAATCATTCTTCAAAATAGTTCATTAACACATGAAAGTTATATTGAACAGTATGCAGAAGATAAAGATTTTAAGAAAGTATATGCGTCACTAATACATGGTAAACAGGAAGAGAACTATTATGTGCATAATCAACTCCTGTATCATCTCGGTAAACTTTGTATTCCAGAGAAAGAGAGAGTGCATGTGATTCGAGAAGCACATAGTTCATTGATTGCAGGACATTTTGGAGTAAGTAAAACACTGTCATTATTGCAGAATCATTGTTATTGGCCTCAAATGCAAGAAACTGTAGCTAAATACATAAGAGGTTGTGTTATGTGTGCAACAAGTAAGCCTAGCAATAGGAAATTGGGTTTGTACACACCTCTTCCAGTTTCTTCTCGTCCCTGGGAAAACATTTCTATGGACTTTGTAGGAGGACTACCTATGTCTAGGAAGGGGCATGATTACCTATATGTTGTTGTGGATAGATTCAACAAAATGTGTATCTTAATGCCATGTAACAAACAGATCACTGCTGAACAAACAGCTCATCTATTCTTTCAGAATTTTTGGGTACATTTTGGGCTTCCCATGTCTAATGTATCTGATCAGGATTCCCGGTTCTTGGGAGAATTCTGGTCAACTTTATGGGAGCTTATGGATACCAAACTTAAGAAAAGTACAACTTTTCATCCACAGACCGATGGGAAAACAGAGGTAGTAAACATAACAGTGGTTCAGTTGCTCAGAGGATATTGTAGTAAACATCCTAAACTTTGCAGTTGCAGTATATACAACATGCTTACAATCATGCAGTTCATTCTTCCATGAAAAGATATCCTTTTGAAACTTGTTTTGGTTATCTGCCAAAAACACCAATGGGATTCTCTTTTGGCAAAGATGCAGTGGATGGACATCATGATGCAGATAAAGCTCTAAGATTCATTCAGAGAATCCAAGTGGTGCAGCAGGCAGTTCAGGAACAGTTGGAGAAGAGCCAGGAAAAGTACAAAGCCAGGCATGACAAGCATCGAGTTGATCATCAATTTCAGGTTGGTGACAAAGTTTGGTTACATATCACCAAGGAAAGAATGAAAGGTGAAGGTAAAAATCTTAATCCTATCAGGTATGGTCCTTTTGAGATCTTGGAAAAGATCGGTACTAATGCTTTTCACTTGAATTTACCTCCATACATGCAAATTTATTTAGTTGTCAATGTTGAGAATCTTAAATTGTATGAGCCTCCTATGATCATGGATGAGGAAACTAACATATAGATTCCTTCAGTTGATGATTTGGCATTTGAATACATGAGAGAGTTGCAGGATGATGTTATAGGCTTGACAGAAATGTAAGGAATTCATGAAGGGGGAATGCTGAGTACCTTCGAGTGGGGCTTAAAGGCATGCATCCTGGCAAAGCAAGATGGATGGAGATTGGAAAAGTGAGGGAGTTGTACCCTCACTTACTTGCAGAATGATTCAGGATTTTAGTGGTCCAAAAGCTCTCCAATGGGGAGGAATGATCCAAAGGATTATTCATCTTCTAAAATTACACTGATCCAATATGGTACAAGGGTTATTAATCTATGGTTCAAAGAACATACCATATGTTTGTAACTCATATGCTAAACATAGTGCGAGACTATCCTTAATGTATGTTCCACATATATGCTAATCGGTGCAGTGTTACATTTCCACGCACTTGCTGCGACAGACATATCGCACTTGCTGCGCAAGACATATCGTACTACTGCGACAGACATATCGCACTGCTGCAACAGACATATCGCACTGCTGCGATAGACATATCGCACTTGCTGCGACATCACGAAGTTAGTGGTGACATCAAATGGTTACATTAAGTGTGACGCTATGGTATGGTGCAACATATGTGCATAACAGTCATTGCAACGTGTTGTGAGTCAACACATGTGCGTGGAGTTGGTTGCAACGTTTCGGGGATATGGAACGTCGTGGTAACATAACGCTTGGGCCGTGATTTGGCGGGATTGCATGGTTCAGTTTTAGCATATGGTTGTAACAATAATAAAGAAGATAACAGCCATGGTCTGTTACTCATCCTCTCACTAAACGCTTAAAGAGAGGACGCTGGCCACATTTCAAACAGGGTGACTCAGATTGTGTTAGAGCACAGAGCTTCGTTTTTCTATTATGAGAAACTTGGGGAGTTGCTGTGAAGTGCCCAGATGTTGTTCCTTTGAAGTCGACATCCTCTGTTATAATTTAGCTTTCTTTTCCTTTCGAAGGCTAATTGTAATTTTCTAGAAGAGAGGTCTTAAAGACTTTGTATAGCATTCTGTTTACAGTTGCTGAAGTTGATTCCAGAACCATTTTGTACCATCTTAAAGAGATTAATTGGATCAGTACCCATTGGAGAGGGACCCGGAGACGTAGCCTAGTGGAGGGGGTGAACTCCGTTATCAACTTCTGTTTGTGACTCTCTGTTTTAGTGTTTTCTCATTTCTGTTTCAGCTAGGCTGTTTCATTTCCTGTTTAGTTTGTTGTTATATCAGATTTCAGCATTTAATTAACTGTTAAAGCTATTTGATGAATTCAGCAACTTGATTAACGCATTCTTTAAATAAACTTTTAAGGCACTCAAGTTGAGGTCCGACGTATCACTTATATGGATACTAAGAGACACGATCGCGTTTAGTAGATAGGAATGGGTTCGGGGTTCAAGTGCAACAACGCTATGTGGGAAGTAATGAGTGAACGCGGGAGTAGATTTTTGTTTGAATTTTTTTGTTGGCCTTGCAAAAAAATGAAAAGCACTGAGGGAACTTGAAGGGGTTTTATGAAATGGTCAAAACATTTTTAATATCTGGTAACGAAAGTAGAATAATTAGTGTGAATAATTTATCTAGTAGGAATAAGATGCAGAATGTTGTAGAATAATCGGTGTGAGTAATTTATAATTTATCTAGTAGGAATAAGATGTAGAATGTTGTTTTCATTGTGACATGGATTTTGTGTCGTAAATATGAGAATTGTTTTACAGAATTAGAGATTAATAGAGGTTACAAGATATTCAGTAGTGGGTGTAAGACCAAACTAAATTACACACCTGGCCTATCATAACCATTGGAAGGAGAAACTGGATAATGAAATGAACTACTCCTAATTAGAGTTGAATTGGCAGGAAACAATTCAAAGGGATTTTATGTTTGGGGAGTCTAGCATCAATAATGCGGGGTTGTGTGCTAGTGGTATTTCAAGTACCTCAAAGGATGTTTTCAGAACCGTATGTAGTTAGCGAAAGAAAAAGAGAATCAAGAAGTTGCTTTTTGGACCCAATCGACTTTGCACTAAGTTGCTATTTGGATCCAATCGACTTTGCACCACATTACAGATGATTTAGAAGCAGAGTATATTAGCTTCATAGAATGGTTGAACACACTTGACATGGCCATGGATAAAGTATAATGCTTGCACATATTTAAGCAAATCCTCGAGATTGCACATCTATAAAAATCTCTCCTCCCACTTCTCTGTGTCTTCTCTTTCTTCCTCTTCCATCAACCGTTTATTTTTGGCTTTCTTTGTCTTCTTTTTAGACATGAAAGTAAATATAAATATAGTTGTTGTTAGACTTTCCATATATTTTTCACAACTCTATATAATTCTTTCTCCTTTACAACATTAATTCGGTGTTAGTTTCCCCTTTCAAGCCATTTCACCCTTCAACATCAACCTATTGGCGTATCATTGCACTTTCTTGAGGCAATTGCTAGTTATAAATTTAAAGGCATCCTCAATATAAGTGAATATTGACAACCAATGATATTTACATCAGTTGAAATGATTTCATTCAACAAAAATAGAATGTATTTTTTTTAGGTATTCTACAACATATTATCTACAAGGTAATGGATTGGTTGATTCTTCTAAGAAAAATTCAATGAAGATCATTAATGGTTTCATCTTGTTAAGTTCATTTGATGTTTATTGAGAAACTTTTAAATGATTATTAATTAATTTAATACTTTTATTTTAATATTATAGAGGTCAACTAAAGTTATCTTCCACTTCATCTGGATATTCATCAATATCATTGTGTTTAGTAATAACTTATTTCTTTTTATGTGGGCCATACCAGTCAAAGAATCATCTTGATCATCCTCTTAAATATTTTTAATGTTACTTAAAAAAGTTAACAAAGTAACATATACATCTTCCTCATCCTTTCCTTTTCTTCTACATCATCATCTAGGGGAACCATGGTTAATACATGATCATGGTCAATCTATTGTTGGTTTCCTTTATTATTAACATAATCTAGAAATATGTATTCATTTGAAAATGCTATATATAGGGGTTACAAAGGTCATTGCAGAGACGTTTTAAAAGGTGTCTACATCAACTTAGTAACAATTCAAGACTATAGGTATTAGGGAAAGTCCATCTACCTTGAAGTGATTTTGATAGAATGAATTTGAGTTAGATGGTGTTTAACTCGATGTAAATAAATGCTTTCTTTAGGTATTGATTCATCACTGGACATTAAACTTGATAAATTGAATGAAGAGCCAACAAAAGAAAGAGTGATTTAACCAATCCTCCAAATTGAGCCTACTCAAGAAACTCTTTTGTCACTTTTGATATGTGCTAGCTCGTAGCCCCTATGATTTCCCACCATCATGAATCTCATAGTGGATTGGATAAGCAATTACAATCTTTTATCTTGGATGGCAATGTAGCACAATCCACCATATCAACTTTATAATATATTCATAGAATAATATAGGGAAAAAACACATTATAAGGAACTAAAACTTCATTTTATCGCAAACATGTATAATATATGCACAATAAAAAAAATTATGCTCAAATAACAATAAAAAAGGAAACTCCCTAAGCATCATAACATGGAAAAATGTAAGTCTATTTGTTATTTTCTAACAAATGTATGGAGTTTATGGAATATGAACCATTGATTCTATTAATCCTTCTCATTCCAAGCTTAATGCACGGCTTAATGGCTCTATCAATCCTTCTTGTTCCAATATTTTGATAAATATTTCATATCATTTACATATAATCTTACCAATTAGATCTATGATTTAGATTAATAATTTGGTGTATTTTTTCAACATAATCAAGTTGCATTGTGATTAAGTTTTGATCTTTTACACTTGCTTTAATACTAGCTTATTTAAATTCACAAGGCCACAATCAAAGCTCACTCTTGACTTATCCTCACATTCCATGCAAATTGTCAATTCTCTAACAATGTGTCAATCTCTAAGGTTTCTAACAAAAGGGAATTGTGCTAAAATAAAAGGTCTTATTTAGTAAAAATGGCTTTATGTATGTTCCATGGCTGCAATGGTTAGGGTTCAACCCCAGTTGAGCATTATCAATATTTTTCAACTTGAATGGGCATCTTGGCCACCTCCTCAAGCTCATGGCTTCCCTCTACTCATCCCTTGCACAAATTTCTCCTTTAGTGAAGGTTTATTTGCACCCAACATCTCCTCCCATGGTGGTTACAATATTCTCTTCCCATCCTTCAAAATTTGTCATGGGGATATATTTCTCGTTTGGTTATTCTTCTCCAAGTTCTAGAGAGATTCCCTCCAAAGCTAGTGCTAGGGATAAATTCAAATATGTGTAGAAATTATTTATTTGTGCCAATTCGCATCATTCAAGGATCTGTATGTTTCAAGGTGTTTCATCTTTGACCATTCCCAATATCAAGAATATTGTATATCAAGATATAATCAATATATATAATGGTATTATTTATTATTCATTGTGGAGTTTGACTTTGCCAAGGAAAAAGATCAAATTTTCAACATAGGCCCTTGTTTATGGGGTAGCTTTAGTCTTTGCATGAAGGCTTGGAGTCACTCTTTTGACCTTGAGACTGATTTTCTCTCCACATTTCTTGTTGGGGTTAATCTTCCCCATCAAACTGTACATTTCTAGGGTTATGATTTATTCATTGATTTTGGAAAATTTCATTTCAAAAGTGGGGATACATAACTAAATGCATCACTATTTATGCTTGTATTTGTGTGGATATGGAATTTAACAAAGGGTTTCCAATGTAAATAAACTTGGTAGATAGAGACTATTCTTGGACCCAAAAGTTGGACTATAAGCAAGTCTCCTTCTAATAGAGGGCCTACTATAAAATAGGGCATATCACTACCCATTGCATAAAGATTCCTAAGAGTGAGCACTCTCAATTATTGCAATGCAAATCTACACAATGGATGAAGTAAAGGAATAACATCATGTTGAACTTTGGTGTTGTCATTGATTTCAAGCAAAGATGCATGAAGACTTGAAGCTCGTTGAACTTTGGTCAAACAAGAAGTAGTATGATTTCAAGAAGGAAGCATGACGACTTGAAGCCAATTTGAAGAAATATATAGAAAATATCTGTGCAAGTATCAGAAGCGAATAATACCCACTAAGAGATGGTACTCCAATGTGCAAGTCCCACCAAGTGATGGTGCTTCAGTGCACAAGACCCACCAAGTGATGGTACTCAAGTGCACAATACCCACCAAGTGATGTCCCCAAGTGTGAAAATCCCACAAAGTCAGTAATGTTACAAAAGTGCATACCGACGAAATAATATGAAGCTTGAACGAAAATTAAGGAAGGAGGGGTTTCACCAACTCAACTGAACCCCAACTTGTGGATATATCATTTGAGAAATAAGACTATAAATAGGAGAGAGATGAATATGTTGAAGTAATCTTGAATATAGAGAAGATGAAATATTTTGAATTAGCGAGCTTTGAGTTTCTTGGGTATTAATGGCTCGTTGATCCAGAAGAATGAAACAACAGGGAACCAAATGCGCAAAGCAGTAAAGTAGAGCAACAAACAATGTGCAAATCAGAGGAGTGAATAGAATTGAGAGGTGTGGAGATATACAACGAAAGTAGAGAAGCATGTGTGGAAATCACAAATCACAAATTATGGAAATTGCAGATCGTGGATGTTGACGTTCGCATATCATGAAATTCATAGTTCGTGGGAGTCATAGTTTGGTATCTACATCATTTTTCAGGGTGGCAGAAAGGGGCAAGGACAGGGTGGAG
The DNA here is from genome assembly GCA_001517045.1 of Pseudotsuga menziesii. Classification (NCBI taxonomy): domain Eukaryota; kingdom Viridiplantae; phylum Streptophyta; class Pinopsida; order Pinales; family Pinaceae; genus Pseudotsuga; species Pseudotsuga menziesii. The sequence goes on from LPNX011222632.1 coordinate 15,467, forward strand.
CTTCCTTTCAGTTGGTGCTGAAGAAAAAGGGTGGTAGGATGGAGAAAGTATCGGATATTGCAGTCTCCTCTCAAGTTGGTGCATGAACACAACAACTAGGTTCTTGTATAAAATGATTGAGGTTCTCTCAGGTCTGTGCCTGAATACTACAAGTTGGTTCCTGTGCAAAGGATTGGAGTCCTTACAGGATGGTGCATGTAGTCAACACGTTGGTGTTTTTGTGTGGGATATATATATATATATATACATATACATATACTTTCTAAATTCTTTGTGTACTGTTGTCTTTTATTGTTGGGACTAAATTGAAATTGGTGCATAATTTGTAAAGTGAAAAATTGGTTAAATATGTACATGATATTGATTCACCCCCCCCCACCCTCAATATCATTAATAATTGCAACAATTGGTATCAAAGTAGGTGTCTTCAGGAATAGTCTAACAGTTGGAAGATAGATCATTGTGCAATATGTATAAATAGGAAGGAATTTCTACAAACAGTGCACCAATATTTGATGGTTCAAATTATACTTTATGGAGAATAAGGATGGAGGTATATTTGCAGTCTGTTGGAGATGGTGTTTGACAATATGTTGAAAATGGATATGATGTTCCCAAGACTGAACCAATCAATGAAGATAACAAAAGGTTGTATGAATATAATGCAAGGGCTAGGAATGTGTTACTATGTGGATTAACAGACTATGAATTTACTAAGGTCATGCAGTGCACAATGACTAAATAAGTATGGGATAAACTAAAAAACGTCTATGAAGGAGATGAAAAATTTAAGAAGGAAAAGTCACAGACTTATTCAGGACAATTTGAAACACTAAAAATAAGAGAAGAAGAAAACATTGCATCATATATTATTTGATTTGATGAGATCATCAACTCTATCAGACGTATTGGAGTACAAATAAATGAAGAAGTAATTGTACAAAAGGTGTTGAGAAATCTGCCACTGATATTTGAATCCAAGTTTTCAGTCCTAAAAGATAGTACTAATCAAGATAAAATAACAAAAGATGAGCTTCATTGGATTCTTACTTTATACAAAATGAGGACCTAAAAAGATAACCTTCTAAGAAGGAAGAAGCCTCCAAAGCCACCAAGAAAACATAATGCAGCAAGCACGAACATAACAAGAACACATCCGATGAATCAAATGAAAAGAAAGAAAACTTTGTGAAAAAACTAAAAAGGGGTCGTGGAAAGTACAAAGGTAAGTTACCTTTCAAATTATTTGAATGAGGTAAAATATTCCATTTTGCTTCCAAATGTCCCTTCAAAGAAAGTAGAGATAGAGATAGTGAAGAAGAGCTTAATTGCAAATAACAAAAGAAGACATACCAGTAAAGCAAGTCTGAAAACAAGAAGAATTTATTCAAAAAGAAAAAGAGTATGTATTCCAAAGAAGAAAACAGTTCATCTAAATAAGACAATAGTGATGACAACCCAAGAGTACTCTTCATGAATTAAATTGTAAAAGACCTAGAAAATAAGGATTTAGAAGAAAAATATCATTAATGTTCTTTTATCAAGGAAGAATCATTGAATGAGGAGACAAATTCAACTAAGAAACATGAAAGACAAGCAGATTATACTCTAAGTAAGTACTTTTACAATGGAATATGCACTTCATCTTCAAATTTATACAAAGAGATTGGATAAAAAAATATGCTTAACATGAAAGATAGTGAAGAAGAGACATTCAAGTCTGAAGATGAGGAATTTGTAGAAGTTGACTGGGAAGGTGAATTAATTCGTGCCTTGGAAGAATTGAAGAAATCAAGAAACAAGAATAAATATTTGCAGGAACAATTGTTAAAATGTAAAGAATAGATCGTGGAGGAAAATGCCATTCAATAATCATTAGAAAACCACGCGAGTAAAAAGGAAAAAATATCTTGAGAGACAATTAAACTGCACACTAAATGGATTTAAAAGGTTCCAGGCAAAGAATTATGCGAGGTAAGTGTCACTAGAAGAAACAAGAAATAAAAATGAACTACTAACATAACATCATGCACAAAAAGATACAAATATATCTCACTTAAAAGGAGAACTCACTAAAACAAGAAGTGGAAATTATTCCTTGAATGAATACCCAGACTGCACAAATCCAAGATGTGACAAGGTTACCCTTGATGCAGAAATTGAAGCCAAATTCAATAACAACATATCAATATTGGATAAGATAATGAACAATCAAAGGTCACTAGAATACAAGTCTGGTCTTGTCTATGATAGAGCAGTTGAAAATTCCGCAACAACATTCCAAGTACAAATCCATGAGATGCAAATAAAACAGGGTTTGATTAGAAAAAACATGTATCGTTAAGTCAAGTCCAATTCAGGTATGAAAATTCCCTCAACTTTCCTTGTTATGCTAATAGAACAAGGTTCAACACATTTAAATTCTTGAGGTGAAATTACTTTGGTAATGTTGCAAGATATTATCATACCATAATATGTTATCCATGTGATGGATTTGGGCATAAGGCACAAAATCGCTGAAGAATGGTAGAATGAACAATAAGAAACACTCCCTATCACATCAAAAGTAAAACATGGATGAAAAGGGAAAAAAAAATTTCACAGTAGAAAAAAGATCACGTACACACCAAAATATGGATAAGGAAAATTCCACAGAAATGTATGACTCAAGTTAACAATTCAAGCATTCCTTTTGTAACGAAAAATTGTTGCTTATTGTACTAGCTCTTGACATTACAAATTCAAACCCTTGAATTATATATACTACCATCAATTCAAGGGAATTATAGGTAGAACAAAAGTGCTACACAATATGCATCTGTCTTTAGATGAAAGTGGATATATTACACAAGAGGAAACACTAGACGAGCCCCAGTATGACATTCACATAAGTGAAAATTGTGTAGGAAAAGGAAAAAAAATTGAACATCAATTGAAGCTACAAAAATGGAGTAAATGAATTAAAATAGGAATTTGTTTGGAACCATGTTCAAATACCATTTGTGCAAAAAAAGAGTGCATTCATGTATTATATTCGAAAGGGTGTCAAGATACATATATTCAATAGGATCTTTGTCGCAACAAATTAACATACTAACAAAGTATATATAAGCATAATTGCCACAAAATTCCAACAAAGACAATAATACATTGTTAAATATTGTAGAATCATTGTTTACAAAATTGTGGTTTACAAGACACTAAAGATCAAAACTTGGCAACGAAAAACACAATTCAGTATCAACAACAACCGACAATGTGAGGCACAATTCAGTATCAACAACAACCAACAATGTGAGGCACAATTCAGTGTCAGGAGAGGATTGATAATTAGAAGTAGTAGCACTTGGAATTTCTTGAAGATGCTACACCAAATTGTGTTTATTTTGCTTCTCAATTTGATCCATCTAGCACTTCAGGATCACAATCTCATCTGCATACCTTTGATTCACTTGTGACTGGGCATACCATTCTTGTATATCGGCTTCCTCATCCTGAGAAGTCAAATTATCAAATTTTCCTTTGAAGTAAGTAAGTTCCTATAGTTGAGAATTAATTTCCTCCAAAAGTCTAGCTATGACTACATTGAACTGTTGAAAATGTTGGGTCATTGCAGCATAAACACTAATGATAATCAAAATCTTTGCAATGAAATGTCAACTAGTTCTGGAGAGCCCCTGTGATTTCCAAAATGGAGGATGGCTTATTAATATGTTTTGAAATCATCAATTCCGTACATTGAAGTAAATTGAAAGGACGTGAAGGAAAATCACATTCCAGTGTGATGGCGTAAGATGAATTAATATCCTTTAGTCGACTTAAGTTGAAGCGATTATACATGAGGAATAAAATATCAAGCATTGATTTGTATAACCTCGCATACATAAATCACAAATGATATAGCCAAGTGGATGAAATGTCGCATCGAGCATGTCAAATCAATACTGTACGCAACAAGGAAGAACTTGAAAATGGTGACAAGACATGCATAGTTAGAAGTATGAAGACAAGAAAACTCTTGTCATTAATATCAAAATTAATAAATACATATTCAATTAATGACATAGATTCAGTTGCACAATAGTATCTGTGACATTGAAGAAACTAGGTACAATACAGTAGAAGTGATATAAGCAAGATATAAGAAACCTGAATACGGGAGAGTGTGATACTAGAGAAAAAGGTAACTAGCACAGAAAAGAAACATAAAACAAGAACAATAACATGAATTCAGTGGGAGAACTTGGAACTAGGCAGGAGGCCAGGAGGCTAATACACATGCTAATACAGTTTTGTAGAGAATCCATTTCCCATTGATGTCAAGAGGGGGGGGGAGGAATACTAATTAGAAGAGATACTATTATAGCCCAAAATGGATTCTTTGTCCATGACAAATTTTACATGTTTTTGTTGCATGACGACACTTCATGAAAGCTATTGTCAATCACTCAAAGGAAACATGTGGATGGAAGAGAAATATATGGAGTTGTGTTACTCCATTTAACCTCCTTTTTATACCATTTGAAAGGTATCATACCAAGGAAAACCTTTCCAAAAGAAACCAACTCCTGAAAATGCTTGGAAATACTCTAAAAAATGGTTTTATTTTTACCCATTCACGAGTTTTCCGAAGGAAACATGTGTTTTACTTGTGAATTTGTTGAAGTGAATGCATGTATATACCCTGAAGTGATAGGAAAACATCAAAACATGGAAAAATATTGAATCTTTTGTGGTTTGGGTGGTTTTGGAACTTCTCCTTCGATTGTAACTGACCCATTTTTTACCCTAACTCTTCAGAATAGTATATAAGAGAGGGAGAGGGGTCCATGAAAGGGGACTTAGCCTTTGATAGTGTTATGCTGGTGAAATTGGGACTCTCATTCCCCCTACCTTTTCCCTAGTTGTCATATCCCTTGTTTGCATAGCTTGGAGGCTGAGATTCTTAGAGAATAGAAGCAGGAGATCCAGATCGAAGGTTTCATGAGGTGCCTTGCGTGAGGGGAAGGTATATCTTGTACTTCTTCTATTGATTAATAAAGATTTGATGCTCTTCCACTTCCAAATCAGTGTATGATATGTGTAGAATCTTTGTTTATGATTGCATGTTGATATTTATCAGATTAGGGTTTCATATTGTATCGAATATTATCTCCTTTCATGTGGTCAAATTGGTTTGAGGAAGGTTGAAGTTTGTTTTGCAGGTCTCTTGGATTGGAAAGCAAGAGAAGGGATAGGGAAATCTTGGATCAGCCTTCAATCTGTAAGGTATGAACCCTTCTAACCATTGAACCTTGTTTAATTCATTCTTTCAAGGTGTTATATATCATTCTTTATACCCCTAATACGTTGGTGGCCGCGTCCCCGACCATAGGAACACTTTCCATAGCAACAGAACTAGCGACTCCAATGGGGAATACTTGTCTGTTTTGGGGTATCATTGTCTTGTTTTTCTAGTGTAATTGAGGTTCTAAGTCATTCTTGCAGGTTAAGAGTTACTCTTAAGTCTTTCTGTACACCTTCCTTTCCTTTATATGGTTGTTTTTTACCTTTCTTAGGCCTTACACCACCCACACGTGACAGTTGTACTATAGAGTAGTGTTTCCCTGATGTAAACGCGACTTCCCTTTGGTAAACATGCATTTCACTCATTCCTTTTCTTAAGGAAACTCGTGCATTCCATGTTTCAGTAATTTTTCACTCTTTTGGGCCTGTTTGGGGTGGTATAGTGTTGTATTTAGGGTCCTCTTGGGTTCTTTGCCTGTTTAAGACCCCTGTGTAGTGGTGTAGTCTATTGAATGTACTCTTGACTTAGTTTTTAATCCTTTTATGTATCCTTTAGGCTTGACCATTTCTCTTCCCCGCACCTCCTTACTTTGCATGACCTTATGGTGCATGGTTTTGATCAACCTCTGTTAACAGTCATAGTCTGAACTTAAGAGCTTTATGATCTTCGTTTCCTTCATTCTTGTTGGTTAACTTCTTCATGCCAAAGTGGTTGGCTTGTCCCCTTATGCAAGTATCCCTTCTAATAGAAGGTCTTATCTGACTTTAGGGCAGCCTAGGGCCTGTTTGGTGGTTATAGAGCATAAGTCCTTTTGCTTTATTTACATTATTTGTGTGCATTAGTTTGTAGGTTGCTTTTCTTTGTCATTTATAAAGAAAAAGTAAAATAGAACAAGTATTTGCTTTATATGCATTTCATCTAGGGTTTATTCTTAGATGCATTACATACCTCTTTTTTTGAAAATACAAAAAAAAAAATCTTTCTTTTGTGGCCTCCGTTTTCAATTTTGAAAAGAAAAAAAGAAGTAGAAGTTTGCATTTTGAATATCTTTCAGTTTAGTCATCTTATTTCTGCTTTCAAGTCAAAATACCATTGATTTCATTTTTGCTACCTTTGAGTAATCAATAGAACTTAAAAAGAACGTTAATTTTTAAAATATAATAGTGACATTTTCTTTCTAGGGACGACACACACTAGTCTAGGCTAGTGTTTTGGGTTAGGGGCGTATTTAATTTCCCAAAACTTTAAACTCAAAGATAGGGGCCTTCTATTCAGGAAATATAATCTCATAAAGAAAGAAACTGAAAATATCCTCTAACATAGGAGTCAAACATGAGGTCTTGCGATAGTCAGTAGTGGAGATACCCCTCCTATACTCAGTTGAGCATACACCAGAGATGCTACGCATTTGTGGACTTACTTAGTACCTCCTTCCGTTCCTATGTGATGTCTGGTACTGTTTGAGTTTTAGGCTTAGTTACCCTACCCATGCACATCGGTTGGAATGACGATTGTTTCGCCAGACTTTATTTGTGATTTTGGTAGCCTTAATATCTTTACTTCTAGGACTCTACACATGTTATGGTGAAAGGCTATTTCCACTATAAATAGGGCAAGCTCGGGAGGAAATCCATTAAATACAATTTGGGAAAGCGGTTTGGTGTTTCATGCACTTGGACCCAAGGTGGTGTATCGTGTACCCTGAGTAACTGTTCTTCACCATTCACTGGTTAGTTATGGGCCCTCATCATCCCAATATCTCATTTGGAAGGTACATTTGCTTTCCTAGTTTGGATACTTAGGATTTTTTCTAGTGGTGTACTCTATGTGCTATTGGTTTCTAGTCTACCTCATATTTTTATTTCTTGTTAAGTCAAAAACTATGGCTAGTAACCCTACGGACACCAACCAGGAGACCCCCATGCTAAGGGATTCTTGTGCTTTTCCTTTAACTGGGAATGTTGGTGTTCCCTTGATGGCCACTTTAAATCTTCCTAGATTCACCCTAGGGCTAACAGTTTGGTTGTTTTCCACTCCAATTGTCCTGAATTCTCTTGATGCTTCTCAAGTAATCACCTTATATCAAGGGAATCAAAACAATGTCTCCCATTCACCTGTCACAACCTCTACTCCTCCTACATCATGCGGTGAAAGTTACAATACTAGTAACCTACAGTATAAAAGGAATAAAAGGAGTAAGAATATGAAGAATACTTGAAAGCAAGGGGGCATTCACCCAATATCTGCAGGTCATGCTGGGGGCACCCATCCAACCTCTACAAGTCATGTTGGACCCAACAACCCAGTCTCTGGAAGTCATGTTGTGGGAAACCACCCAACCTCTAGAAGTCATGATGGGGGCATCCACCTAGCCTCTGCAGGTAATGCTGGGGGAACCCATCCAATATCTGCAAGCCATGTTGGACCTAACCACCCAGCCTCTATAGGTCATGCTGGGGGAACCTATCCAGCCTATACAAGCCATGTTGGATTCAATCACCCAGCCTATGGAATTCATGCTGGGGACACTCACTCAACATATGCAAGTCATGTTGATCTTAACCACCCAGCCTCTGGAAGTCATGCTCGGGGCACCCACCCAGCCTCTGGAATTCATGCTGGGGGCATCCACCCAGCCTCTACAAGTCATGCTGGGGGAACCTATTCAACCTCTGTAAGTCATGTTGATCCTAACCACCTAACCTCTAAAGGTCATGCTAGGAGAAAATTATCAACCAATGCAAGTCATGTTGACATCGTTGGGAAAAATAATCATTCAAAACGTAAGCCTAAGGTACCTTGTAATATTTGTGAGGGAGACCATGTTACTCATCAGTTCCCTGCTATTGTAGAGGTAAAGAGGGTGTATATATTGCTCCTGAACAACTTGTTGTTTCCAAACAACCTATTCAACCTTCGGTTGATCAATTGGTTGAACCAATGCGATCTTTTGTCAATCCCACTCTTTCTTCGGAGAGTGATCTTCATCAAGTGGTTGAACCAATGTGATATTTGGTCAATCCCACTCTTTCTTCCGAGAGTGACCTTTATCAAGGGGTTGAACCAATGCAATCATTGGTCAATCCCACTCTTCCTTCATAGAGTGATCTTGATCAAGTGATTGAATTGATTCCATCTTCGATTAATCTCGCTCTTCCTTTGGAGAGTGAATTGTCTGCCAGTAATGTTTTCTTGACTGCTAGTTCATAAAATTTGGGGCAAGGGGGAGTTGAATTCGCTTTGAATTAACCCCCACCAATCCCTCAGATTGCTTCCTTTGATTGGGATATCCTAGTTGAGCCACCCCTTCCTTTAGTTGCACCTTTCCATATAAAGGTCCAAATAAAAAAATACACCGTTGCTCATTGTATTGTAGATGAAGGAGCCTATGTTATTATTTTATCCGCACATGCTTGGAGAGGCATGGGATATCTCAGCCTTATGTTGAGTGATAGTTAGTTACTGGCTTTTAATAGAAGAACTAGCCAAAATTTGGGAGTCCTTACTCAAACACATGTTATTTTGGGTGGGAAAACCGTCTTAGTTGATTTTATGGTAACAGAGGACCCATTGGACTTCAACATGCTCCTCGAGCGTGATTATGTTTATGCTATGCAAGTTGTGGTCTCCATGCTATTTTGTGTGATTTATTTTCCTCATAACGAAATCATTGTCACTGTCGATCAGCTAGCATTTATTGATCCCTCTCCTAACCCAACTTGAGACTAAGTCTATCCTTTGTTAATTCCTAGTGTTTTGGTAGATATCACCCCACCATAGGTGAATTATGTGGCCTTATATCCCTTATGTCCAATTGCTACTGAGAAGAAGCCTTTGCATTCATGCTTATCTTCTCGGGACTCGATCCCAGCAGTTGACCAGGTGATATATCCAATGGGGACTTTGGAGCCTACTCTCCATCATATTTATCCAATTGAATTTTTAGACATGTATTCTATCTAGGATGATCTGCTTCCTTCCGATGAAGACTTCCTAGAGTATTTTATACAGTTTGACCTTCTTATGGATGTTGAATCAGTTGTATTTAAGTCCATCCCTAACTTGTTTAGTAATTATGATCCTTCTATTGATCGATCCTACTATGTTGGCATTGTTGATTCTTTGGACTCTCCCATCGAGAAGCAAGTCAATGATCCTGATGAGTTTGACCCTTCTTGTAGAATTTTCGACTCCTGTGATGTCGATATTTTTATTGAAAATATATCACCCCTATCAACTTTAGCTTTCCTTTTGAGGTTGATATTATTGATTATAAATCCTCATTCCTTGGCACTATAGAGTCTGTTTTGATCGATTTTTCCTTGACTACACCTTTTGTGGAAGATAAGAAAGTTGCAAGTGTTTCTACCAAAGTGACCTCTCGTATGCCTCTTCTTCTAAATATGATCTTGATATTGTTGTTTCTTGGAGACAATATTCTTAGTTGGATTCATGACTATTTACTGGCCTCACCTTTTTGTTCAAGTTGTAATCTCACTTTCCTACACCATGATTTCGCTTATGAGCCTGATGTCAGTTTTCATGCTTTTAGCTCGTTATGTAATCTCTCATCTATATTCTCATCAATGCTAAAATTTATACCATTTTTTCTTTGTAACTTGACACCCCTTACCTGGAGGAGATGCTCCTTGAGTGTCCTTATCTTGCTTATGTTCCTTGCACTATGTTTAGTTTTGTTCCTCACGCTTGGAACTAGTTTTGCACGCCTCTGACACTCGTCTCCTCGCATTTAGAGCATTCTTCTAGCTTTCCTTCAAGCTCATTAAAAATAGTAAAGAGGCCATGAGTTAACTTTTCAGGGCTCGTTAAAAATTTACGGGAAAGGTATATGGATTTATCTTTAATACTTGGTTTGACTCCTTAAATATGACTAGAAACCGAGTTACTTGTTGTTTCAAACTTATTAAAGGATGTGAAGGAACATCCACATTAGCATAAGTTTAAACCTTTTTCGGACCATGTGGATTACTTACGAAAAAGGAATGCTCTAGTCGACTATGGATAGAAGAGTATTTCGAGGTATATGTTTATCTCTTTTTCAAGCCTAGGAAACTAAACTTACGAAAAAGGAACTCGTTCGAGCTTACTTTTCTCTTTTTCGTGCTCTATTTGAAACCATGAAAAATATTCTGAGCGTTCTTTATGCCATTGTCATGCTCGCTAAAAATTTAGGAAAAAAACATCGAGTGATATTTCTTTCCTTCACACTCGTTAAAATTAAAGTGTTCATCTTTCTTTTGAAGGAGCATAGGTATGTCGATAGTTTAAACTTTTTTCAAACCTTACCAAATAACTACGAAAAATGAATACCTTGGTTCGTCTGAGATAAGAGAGTTCTCCTCTGGATTGTTTTATAATTTTTTGGACTTTGGAGACTAACCTTACGAAAATGTCCCCCCCCTAGAGTCTTCTTTGGTGTTTTCAGACTCTGAAATTTGTGAAAAATTCACCAAGCATCCACTAATTCAAGCTTGTAAAATCCATGAAACAAGGTTTTATCAAACATTGTTCTATCTATTATTCGATGTTGCCAACAATGAAGAAGGTCTTGAGTTTTCTTTCTTGGAATTGTTAAACCTTTACAAGAAAGATGGAAAGGGAAGTTCATTTAAATGTCTTTTGCATCAAGGAAGCAAGTCTTGTCTCCTTAATCAAAGCACTAGTTTTGAGTCTCTCAACAGTTGGGTTCTAGTTTTTGCCTTAGGATTAAGCCTGATTTCAGAGTCCTTACTCCTCGGGTTGGTTCTTTTTCCAATTATATGGAGAATATGGTAATGTAACCTACATTTCATATTTGTATCGTTCATCCTTTTGTGTCAAAAGCTTCCTGAGTCATGTTTGTGTTGTGCCCACTGTTCAAGGGTAAAACCTTTGTCACTCATTATGTAGTTTCTTTGACCTTTTGTGTCGACCAGTCCCTGGTATCTGTTCATTACATCAAGTCTTTAGCAGTCCTTGTTGCAAAACTTTGTACCAGTTCCAGATCCAAACATTATTTGACTTACCTCGTGTTGGATGATGGAGAATTTTAGCTTAATTCCTTCCTTCCAATGGATCTCTTCCTATTTACCTCAACACACCTTGCTATGGGAATGAGATTTAGAGTTTATGACAATACCTTGGAGATTGCAGCCATTAGTGGCAATTTCCCTTGCTATTGGGTAGCGAGAATACCTTAATGTATTCTATTCCATGGATTCTTTAGGTGATCGACTTCAAGACCATTTATTCACACTTGTTAGGATGTATTAGGTACCTTGGGGACAATTTTCATTAATGGAAGTTTCTCTCATATTTGGTAACGATTCTCATTAATGACCGCTAATCAAACTGCTTCCTCCATGTTCGACTTCAGCTCCTTTATTTGCATGGTTAGGGTTTGTACCTTTGGGTGGTTTAGATTGAATACCTTGGGCTGACAGTAGCACCGTCATCTTTTGTTATTTCCCAACTTACGTAAGACCTTGTAACACTTAACGTGGCATTCGTTGAGACATAGATCCACCCTATATCCTTGTGGCTATGATCAATTATTGAGCATGGATCCACCTTGTTCATTTGTGCCTATGACTCCTTTAGATTTTATATGGCTCCTTTTTGCATATTGTGCAACCTTGATAGTTACATCAGTTATACACATGTTGGATCCGCTTGTATCATTATGGTGATCATTTGTATATTGACATGTATGTCCTAAAGATTAGTTTTGTTTGACATTTATCTCTCTTCCATGAACCTCTATTCGAGCCTACGATCTTGGATCCTTTGATATATTCAACTCCTCGTCTCAACCATTTCCTTTTTTTATAATGTATTTTGTCTATCATGTTACTCTCTAACCTTATACATTAGGGGGAATTTGTTATAGCCCAAAATGACACTTCTCCGTTTGTGACAACTTTTACATGTTTTTGTTGCATGATAACAATTCCATGACGACGCTTCATGAAATCTATTGTCAGTCACTCAAAGGACACCTATAGATGGAAGGGCCATATATGGAGTTATGTAACTTTTTTTAACCTTTTCCTGACCATTAGAAAGGTATCAAACCAAGGAAATACTTTTCAGAAGACACCAACTCCTAAAAATGCTTGGAATACCCTAAAAACGGATTTTTTTGACCCATTCACGAGTTTTCCTAAGGAAACTCACATTTTTCTCTCAAATTCATTGAAGTGAAGCCATGTATATACCCTAAAGTGATAAAAAACACTAAAACATGGAAAATTCTCAAATATTGGGTGGTTTGGGTGGCTTTGGAAATGCTCCTTCGGTTGTAAGTGAACCATTTTTGACCCTAACTCTTCAGAAGTATATAAGAGAGGGAGAGGGTTCCATGAAAGGGGACTTAGCCTTTGATTGTGTTATGCTAGTGAAATTGGGACTTCCATCCCCCATACCTTTTCCCTAGTTGTGATATCTCTTGGTTGCAGAGCTTAGAGACTGAGATTCTTGGACAAGAGAAGTAGGAGATCCAGATCGAATGTTTCATGAGGTGCCTTGCGTGAGGAGAAGGTATATCTTGTACTCCTTCCATTGATTAATAAATATTTGATGCTCTTCCCTTTCCAAATCAGTCTATTATATGTGTTGAATCTCTGTTTATGATTACATGTTGATATTTATCAAATTAGAGTTTCATATTGTATCAAATATTATCTCCTTTCATGTGTTCAAATTGGTTTGAGGAATTTTGAAGTTTTTTTTGTTGGTCTCTTAGATTGGAAACTAAGAGAAGGGCTAGGGAAATCTTGGATCAGCCCTCAGTATTTAAGGTATGAACCATTCTAACCCTTGAAACTTGTTTAATTCATGCTTGCAAAGTGTTATATATAAGTATTTATGCCTCTAGTACGTTGGTGGCCTAGACCCCATCCATAGGAACACTTTCCCTAAAAATGGATGCCAAATGTGAAACTTACAAGACATAAGGTGTTGCAGAAAGGTTTTGAATTAGAAATTGTGCAAATACAAAGAAAATGATAAAATAACATGAACAAAGGGAAGCATATTGCACATAAAATAAGAGCTCATATTCATGGGGAGCTCAATTTTAATTAGTGTTGACATCAATTCCAAAGGGGGATATTATTGAACTTTGGTGTTGTCATTGATGTCAAGGAAAGAAGCATGAAGACTTGAAGCTTATTGAAGTTTGGTCAAACAAGAAGTATGATGATGTCAAGTAGGAAGCATGATGACTTGAAGTCAATATGAAGAAATATATATAAAATATGTGTGAACGAATCATAAGTGCGTGAGACCCACCAAGTGATGGTACTCCAGTGTGCAAGACCCACCAAGTGTGTTGATGTATTTGTAACTTTGGAATGTATTCACTTATATATTTCATATTGTATTTCATTATACCCCAATGGAGATGTTTGGTCCTCTAATCGAGAGAGTCATTAATATAATTAAATCATGTAAAGTCATTGAGGTTAACCCTCCATTGTATGTTGGGGAATTAGACCCCAGAGTTAAGTTGTATTGGGGTTATTAGAATCTCCTAGAGAACTCGTCCTTGTCGGGAAGAAGTCAAGTGGAAATTAGGTATAAATAGATTGATACACACACTCACTCAACAATAGCGCATGAATCAGAGAGGAGTAGCTCGCACAAGTGAGAGAGAGAACAACTGTTGGAGATCATATTTGTACTCTTGGGTTTTACTTTTGCTATTGGTTCTCATTATATATCTGAGGAAGTTGAGGGGTTTTCTCCTTTATTGTTTCCACAAGGAAAAATATTCGTGTCTCTTGTCTCTTATGCTTAATGTTTTGCATGTTATTCTCTCAGATAAGATACTAGATCATATTGATTAAATGATAAAAATAAACATTCTATCAGAGCTAACCTGAGAAGAAGATACTCTACAGCTGCAGAAGCTAGGGATTCTTATTTTTTGGGTTTCTCTCCACAAATCATCAACAAAAGGAGGCTAGGCTAACTCTCCTTTGAAGGGTGCATCTTCCCATCGGAGCATAATATGATTCTGGGCATTTTCAGTTTTTGGACTGTCACTACTGCGGGAAATTAGGGCTTTTCACATAAGTGGAATTTTTGAGTGAGACTAACATAATATTTTTCTCCTCCTCAAAATCAAAATTTAGAGACCAAGATCGAAATTTTCGGTTCGGTAAAACTCCGAGAAATTCAAACCCTAATTTGACCCCGGACCAGAAAACCAGCACTGCAAAAGATCAGTTCCAGATACAGTTTGGGCATCTCAAATAAGTAAGATATAAATATTTTGTATTTCCATTTGAGTTTCTCATTAAATATGTCTCATCACACCAAGCTTAATGAAAATATTGAAGGAGTTGATAATTTCTGAGCATGGACGTATAGGATTTCACTGGTTTTTGAAGAAAATGAATTAGGCACCTACATAAGTGGAGAGGTGTCAATTCCAGAGGGAGATGAGGCTAAATCCTTACACAAGAAGAGATTGGTCAAGGCCAAAGACGATTATTGCTGAATCTATCAAGGATCGTCTTATACCACATGTGCCTTCCTTAAAGACACCTAAAGAGATGTTTGATTCCTTGACCAAGCTATTTGAAGGGAATAATATAAATCATAAGATGACTCTTCGAAATCAGTTGATGAATGTAAAGATCCAGAATGCAGAGACCATTCAATCACACTTTACAAAGGTCTCTCAAATCAAAGAACAACTTGAAGCTGTGGAAGAAGAAGTAAATAATGGAGAAATTTCAATGACCACCTTGACTGGTCTCCCTAGGTCACGGGACTCCTTTATTCAAGGGATTTGTGCTAGAAGAAAGTTAATCACTTTCAGTAGGATGTGGGAGGAATTCTCACAAGAAGAAGCTCAAATAGTAGCTTGAGAAGAAAATATGGGAAATGAAGATCAATCTCTCACGGCACACACCAAGAAAATCAAAAGGGAGCACTATCATTTCAAGAAAGGTAAGCATCCACACCAAAATCAGAAAGATAACCCTAGAAGATATAACAGAGATCTATGTAATGTCAGATGTTATACATGTGATGAGAAAGGACACTTCACTAGAGATTGTCCTAGAAATAAAGGTGGCTCTCACAAGAAGAACAAAAACAAAAGAAGACATCATGCTCACACTGTAGAGGATGATGAACCTCCTAGGAAGAGAGTCAAAGAAGAAAGTGAAGATTCTCCAAGCGATGAAAAGTATGTTTTGATTTCTGCCCTCATGGGAACTGTTATAAATGGAAGCAATTATTGGCTCATAGATAGTGGGGCTTCCAAGCATATGATGGGATTTAAAGAATCCTTTGTGAATCTATCCAAACAAGAGTCAACCCACAAAGTGAAACTTGGGGATGACTACCAGTACCCTATAAAAGGAAGTGGTGAAGCTTCCTATAAGCTAGACTTTGGAAAATCTATGAAGATGAAGGATGTTTTGTTTGTCCTAGGACTAAAGAATCTTCTCTCCATATCTGCATTGGATGAAAAAGGTATGAGGGTTGCATTTGTAGATGGCCTAGTCCTTATGTGGCCAAAGGGAAATACTATAGATGATGTAGTAATGATTGGAGAGAAAGAGGGAGGCTTATAAAAATTAAAGAGCCAACCAGAACAAGATTTGGTCCATGACGTAGTAGAGCCAAGTGAACTTTGGCATAGAAGGCTTGCACATGTGCACTATAGGGCACTACCACTTGCAAGAAAAACTATTGAAGGTCTTCTAGAAATACAGGAAAAGCATGAATGTGTTTACAAAGGATGTGCGAAGGGAAAGAACATAAAGAAGACATTTCCAAGTAGCGAGAGCGAGGCAAAAGGAATCTTGGAAATTATCCACTCCAATGTATGTGGTCCGATGTCATCCAATTCATTAAGTGTGTATGTATATTATGTTTTTTTAATTGATGATTTTTATAGGAATACATGTATATATTTCTTGAAAATAAAGGATGAAGTATTAAGTAAGTTCAAGGAATTCAAATCCTTGATTGAGAACCAGAAAAAGAATAAAATCAAGACCTTTCGATCAGACAATGGTGGAGAATTCACATTAGATGAATTCAAGGAATTATGCAGAGAGTCGGGGATTAAGACGAAGTTGACCACTCCATATAATCCACAACATAATGGAGTTGTAGAAAGGAAGAATAGAATGTTTATGGAAGCAACAAAGGAAATGCTTCATTATCAGGATATTCCTATGCATATATGGGGAATATCTGCTAGGACAACTGTGTATGTACATAATCATACTCTGCATAGAGTACTTGAGAACAAGACACCAGAAGAAGCGTTCTATGTAAAGAAACCAGAAGTCAACCATCTTACAATATTTGGTTTCCCAGTGTACATACACATTCCGAAAGAAAAGAGGATGAAGTTAGATCCTTCAGGAAAGAAGGGTATATTTGTGGGATATAGTGAAAGATCGAAGGCTTTACAGAATATATTTCCCAGGATTCAAGAAGATCAACATTAGAAGGGATGTGAAATTTAATGAAGACTCAGCTTACAACAAATCCATAAATAAACCTGTTGAAGACATTGAAGAAACAAAAGTACCCAGGATCCCAGATACAACAATGAATGAAGCAACTCCAGAAGAAGATCAAGAAATGGAATAACCTCAGGAACCTGTAGATCCAGCCTGTACGAGAGGATATCCTAGGTGCAGAAAGATATGGCGCTCCAGAAGGAATAAATAGAGAAAGGAAGAGACCTAGGCCATACTCCAGTTATGTAGCCGTGTTGTGTGACATCGATGATAAAGAACTTTCCAACTATGGAGAAGCGGAAGAAAAGAGAGAATGGAAGGATGCTATAATGATCAAGGACTACTAGTCAATCATGAAGAATGATGTTTGGGATGTGGTCCTAAGACCAGAAGGGAAGCCTATTGTGACTTCCAAGTGGATCTACAAGATCAAGCATGATGCAGATGGAAGCATAGAGAAATATAAAGCAATATTTGTGGCACGTGGCTTCTCCCAGAAGGAAGGGATAGATTATGAAGAATCGTTTGCACTTGTAGCCAAATACACTTCTATCATATTAGTGCTTGCTCTGGACACATAGATGAAATGGAAGATACACCAGATGGATGTCAAGAGTGCATTCTTGAATGGTGTAGTGGAAGAGGAAGTGTATGTGGAGAAGCCACTCAAATTTGAGACAAATGATAAGGAGACTCATTTGTGCAAATTGAAGAAGGCCTTGTATGGTTTGAAACAGGCACCCAGGATGTGGTACAACAGAATTGGAAGCTTCCTAACTAGTTTGGGATTTACCAAGAGTAAAGAGGATTCCAACCTTTACTACAAGGTTGAGGAAGGGAACCCAGTGATACTCCTACTGTATGTTGATGACCTGTTTATGACAGGTGAGGATGGGTTGATTGATGACGCGAAGAGGAATCTTGCTGCCGATTTCAAGATGAAGGAATTGGGTATGATGCACTACTTTCTAGGCATGGAGGTGTGGCAGAGTGTGGATGGAATCTTCCTTGGATAGGGAAGTATGCAGTAGATATCCTGAAGAGGTTCGAGATGATGGACTATAAGGCCATGGCCACACCTATGGCATCGAACCTGAAGCTATTAAGTGATACTTCATCAGAGTCGGTTGATGCCATGATGTATCGTCATATGATTGGATCCTTGATGTACCTGATGAATACGAGACCATATATTTTCTTTTCCATGAACACATTGAGCCAATTCCTGACAAATCCAAGACATGTTCACCTGATTGCTGCAAAGCATATTCTGAGGTACCTAAAGGGTACAGTTGATTATGGGCTCAAGTATGAGGCAAATCAAAATATTAACCCGGAGGGTTATGTGGATTTGGATTGGGTAGGAATTACCATTGATAGGAAGAGAACTTTAGGGTGTTGCTTCAGTATGGGATCAGGTGTGATCTCTTGATTTAGCAAGAAGTAGTCCTGCGTGGCACTGAGTACAAAAGAAGCTGAGTATGTCACAACTTGTTCATCTAGTTGTGAGGCAGTGTGGCTAAGGAAGCTATTGTCTAATTTGTTTGATCTCCAGTTGGATGCTACTTGCATATATTGTGACAACCAGAGTTGTGTGAAGTTGTCGGAGAACCCGGTGTTCTATAACAAGTCGAAGCATATCAAGATCAAGTATCAATATATCAGGGATATGGTGCAGAGAGGAGTATTGAAGCTCCAATATGTTGCAATGGACGAGCATATGGCTGATGTATTGACCAAGCCATAAGCTAGAGTAAAGTTTGAGTACTTCATAGAGAATCTTGGTGTTCTTCAAATCGAGGTTCTCTCCAAGGGGAAGTGATGAGTCCAGAAGATGCAGATACACATGAGCCTTTCCAACATGATGGTGGGTTGGGCCTCCCATGGTCGTTGATGTAAATAATGAGAGCCTTTCCGACATGGTGGCAGGCTGCCATGGTCATTGATGTAAGTGCCAAGAGCCTTTTCGACATGGTGGCAGGCTAGGATTCCCATGGTCGTTGATGTAAGTGCTGAGCCTTTTCGACATGGTGGCATGCTGGGCCTCCAATGGTCATTAATGTAAGTGCTAAGATCCTTTCTGACATGGTGTCAGGCTGGGCCTCCCATTGTCCTTGATATAAGTGCTAGAGCCTTTCTGACATGGTGGCAGGTTGGGCCTCCCATGGTCGTTGATGTAAGTGTTGTGTTATGTGTATTTGGGCTGTGCTCCGTGTGATGATGAGATTATCTAAGGATGATGAGGTAATAGTAGGGTACACAGGTGTTTCAAGGAATGTAATTAGTGCTGGGATGCTCCTTCAGGTTTTGCAGTGGCATATAATCAGTCCTGAGAGATCTTGCAAGTTTTACAAGAGGCATATCATAAGTCTTGGGATGTACCTACTTGATGGCTTACTCGCAGATATGATGAAGACCTACATGGAGGATAGGCCTTCATCTAGCATGAAAAATGGTTGGCTCTGTAGAACTTCCTATGATGAGTAGATTTGAGAGATAACACCATTTTCTTGAGATAGCAGCAATAATGACGTTGATGATCCACGTTTGATGATGATCTAGTGACGAAGAATTGTGCTGATGAACTGTGTCAAGAGAATACCTTCCTAGTTAAGAGAGAGTGTTGATGTATTTGTAACTTCGGAATGTATTCACTTGTATGTTTCATATTTTATTTCATTATACCCCGACGGAGATGTTTGTTCCTTCGATCAGGAGAGTCATTAATATAATTAAGTCGTGTAAAGTCATTGAGGTTAACCCTCCATTGTATGTTGGGGCATTAGATCCTAGAGTTAAGTTGTATTGAGTTTATTATACTCTCCTAGAGAATTCGACCTTGTAGGGAAGAAGTAAAGTGGAAATTAGGTATAAATAGAGAGTGGGAATCTCTATTTGACACACACACACACTCAACAATAGCACATGAGTGAGAGAGGAGTAGCTCACACAAGTGAGAGAGAGAGAGAACAACTGTAGGAGATCATCTTTGTACTCTTGGGTTTTACTTTTTCTATTGGTGCTCATTCTATCTCTGAGGAATTTGCGGGATTTTCTCCTTTATGGTTTCCCCGAGGAAAAATATTTGTGTCTCTTATCTCTTGTGATTATTGTTGTGCTTATTATTCTCTCAGATAAGATCCTATATCATATTGATTAAACAATAAAAATCTAACAAAGTGTTAGTACTCTAGTGCGCAAGACCCACCAAGTGATGGTAGTCTAATGCGCAATAGCCACTAAGCGATGGTTCCCAAGTGAAAAAATCCCACAAAGCTACTATTGTTACAAAAGTGCACAATGATGAAAGAATATGAAGATTGACGAAAAAGTAAGAAAGGAGGGGCATCACCGAATCAAATGAACCCCAACTTGTGGACATGTATTTTGAGCAAGAAGAGTATAAATAGGAAAAATATGAATATGTTAAAGTAAGCTTGAAGATGGAGAAGATGTAATATTTTGAATTATCAAGCTTCAATTTTTTTTGGTATCAATGGATCGTTGATCCGGAAGGATGAAACAATAGAGAGACAAATGTGTAAAGTAGTAAAGTAGAGAAACAAACAATGCACAAATCATAGGAGTGACCATAATTGAGAGGTGCGGAGATATCCAACGGAAGTAGAGCAACATGTGTAGAAATCGTAGATCAAGGTATTCATAGATCATGGATTGTGGATGTTGGTGTTCATAGATCATGAAATTCACAGTTCATGGGAGTCACAATTTGGTATCTACATCATTTTTCAAGGTGGAAGGAAGGGGCAAGGACAGGGAATTGGATATTCCTTTCAGTTGGTGCTGAAGAACAAGGGTGGAAGGATAGGGCAAAGATTGGAGATCACAATCTCCTCTCAAGTTGGTTCTTGAACACAACAAGTAGGTTCTTGTACAAAAGGATCAAGGTCATCGACTCACCTTAATGGTTTTTTTACTAGTTAAGGCATGTTTCACCTATGGGGTTTTAAATGCATTGGCATGTGATGCAACTATTATGCATGTGCAATGTGAAGGTAATATATTTATATCTTATATAATCTAACTAAGTGTATATCATATCCTATCCTAGTTTGGATTGCATGTCAAATAACACCAATTTTCTATAAAACATGAAGAAAGTACATAGATTGGGATGGTAACCTACCTCTACCATTAGCACCAAATCCTACTTTTTAGCACAATATATACTAAGCATACATGAATATGATACTAAAAGACAATGCTCTTTTGTGACCTCATTCATCTTCATAGGAAACCAAGGAAGTAGTGTAAATTACAATTATCGATAACTTTACAAGAGCATTAAAATATGACCCAACTAAATTATCTTTACACAAAGACAAAGATAGCTTCAACTACCGGTAAAATGACATGTTTCACATCGAAAGAATTAGACATAAATAAAAGAAAGATATGCAAAAATTATGGAGAATAGTTCACATCTATTATTTGCATGGTACTCCCAAGCTCATTATGAAGACCAAAGATATCTTACATATCCCAATAGTCATGTTCAATAAGTTAGCATAGCATATGATAATCAAGCATGAACATAGTTATCAAGGGAATGTCCATTTTCCACAACATCCACAAGATACTATATCAAACTCACAAGCAAATAAAAAAATCATGAATGACAAAAATAACTTATAACCATCAACAATCTCACACGAATACAATGTGAAAAGTAACAATATCCAAACTCACAAGCAAATAAGAAAATCATGAATAATGAAAATAACCTATAACCATCAACAATCTCACAAAAATACAATGTGAAAACTAACAATGTCATCCCATTCCATATTTTCCACATATGGAAATAACTTACAATGCAAAAAAAAAACATTTTTGGAGAAAAAAAGGTCATTTATAAAAAATCCCCTATACCTTTTAGCTTTTGGCTTTCAAAGTATTTGAGTCTTGGTATTCTATCTCCACAACCAATTCTTTAATTAATTTTACAACTTTGTTGTCATTTAAAGAATGAAAAGACATGTTTTACAATAATAATACAAAGAAAACAAAGATTTCTTTCATAATCATTATGAGCTTGAAATACTAAAATTTTTTCATTAATATTTTGGATAAGAGAAGTTGAGCTCTTCAACCCCATATTTGTATTTTAATGGAATCTTTTTGTATGAATGATTATTAATATCTCGTTCACTTCCTTGGCTTGTACAAACTGATTTAGATTCATTTTTTTCTTTCTTTTCAAGTGGTAAATGTTTTTTTTTCCTTACAAATTTAGCAAACCATACTTAAAGTATAAGTTTGTATATACATCTATCCATCTCAGTTAAGCCTAACAAACCATATTTTAATGTATAAGTTTGTATATACATTTATCCATGTGAGTAAGCCTTCAATGTATTCTTGGTTCCTTTGCTAATTATTAAAAAAAAAATTCTTAGTTTCTTTGCTAATTATTAAAAAAAAAATTATGTGAATTTATTTAAAAAAGCTTTTAAGAAATCATTAAATCTCATAAAAATTTGGTCTCCACAAATTAAAAAAAGAGAAAGTTTTTTCAGATGGAAAGATCCACGGGAAACCCAGCAATACTTCCCCACATTTGTGGATGGTAGAGGTGGTAAACCGCCGGCCATCCTAGCAGAAGGCCTAACCCCAGAGGACTCAAGGCTCGAACCCGTGACCTCCCCCGAACTGAGAGAGTGTACGCATGTCTTACCAATTGAGGTAACCCTTGGGGCTTAAAAAAAGAGAAAGTTATAAGTAAAAATTACTAAAAAGTTTGATCACATCATGAGAATCATTCGATGGCATGAATTATTTTCCATAAAACACAATAACCTCTCATTTCATAAAGTTGCTCCATAAGCTTAAAGCTTCTTAATGTGATTTGACCAAGAAATTATCAAAAACATACTCTTTCATGTGCAAAAATATTGCTTCAAGTTGATTCAATACGTTTACTTCAATATGGATGCAAAGTATAAACATTGAGGATGAATGCATTCGCACTTCGTGCTTTAGCCCATTGACTTCAAATTAAAAATATTATTGCAAGATTTCATGTATTTGCAATGCTTGTGATAAAAAAAATTCAAAGAATGCTTTTGTTGGAGACGAGCTTGTACACAGTTACAAGTTCTTTCCATGTATAAATGTCAACAAACATGAGAATGAATAAATAATGCATAGAATGTAGGCTTGCGAGTATGAAAATTCGAGTCCATAAAGAAAACATTGGTGAGTTGTGTTCAAAGATGTTTTGTAGATAAACATGAGATGTTAAAGCATAAGCATGGATACATTAAGAATATGAGCACAAATGCATTCCAACCCTGAACATGAAAAACCAATACTTAAGCATGAATGTTCTCAAGAGTATGGAATGCCAATGACAAAAGCATAGTGTACTCATTGAATAAGCAAAAAGGTTCAATTCTCAATTTAAGAAGTTGTTGCAGCTGCAACAAATTTCTCAAAATTCCAAAAAAAATTAGGACCCTCCTTTTGCTTACATTAGTTTGATTGTCTTCTTGGGTTTGGTTTGAGAACGTTTCAGAAAGACTTGCTTATGCTTGGATTGATCTACAACTGTTTTTTCAATTTTCTAAAATGATTAAGAATTTCAATGATTGATCAAACCTTCATCATTTGCCTTTAATTGCGTTTGAAGCTTGCTTGAATTGGAAGGTATTTTGTTTTGATCTCCCGCCGTTACAGGTGAGTCTTTGTTTTGGTCTTCCGTCGTTGCGGAAGGAAACGCGTTTTCGTCTTCCGATCCGTCGGTCTTTCACGTCGGCTGATTTTTGGGTTTATGTCATAAGGTTTTGGTCATGTTTTTCTCTGCCGTTGTGGCTGAACAGCCAATCTTAACTTTGGTTTCGCTCCCGATACATTGGTTTTAATCGGCGGATTTCTTGGTTTAGGTCGGAAAGACTTGTCGTTTCTTTCTCTGCCGTTGCGGATGGATGTTTAGTTTCAACTTCGACTTTTCTCCTGATTCGGTTGGCGAAATCAACTGGGTTTTGGTTTTGCATCGGAACCATTGTCACTTCTTCTTCCGCCGTTGCGGATAGATTTTCGGTTTGACTTCGATTATTTTTTCCGATTTCTTTGTTTTCACATCGGATGCTTTGTGGTTTTGCATCGGAAGTTTTTCTGATCATTTCTTCCGCCGTTGCGGCTCCCAAAGAGGTTTAACGCCCGATGTATAAAGCGATCCACCAGCCGACGCGTCAGCCTTTAATCGCTTGCCCGGAGTCTTTTCTTTTCCGCCGTTGTGGCTGCCAAAGCTCTAAACTTTTCGAGCCTTTAAGTGTTGTTGCTTCCGGCTTAGGTCTCGTTGCGGATGGTGGGAGGCTTTACGTTTCCGCCGTTGCAGATGAAGGAAGCGCCGATCTTGCCGACGTGTTAATCGTTTTCTTCCGATTTAGACTTTACTTCTGGTTACCCCCACCGTTGCGGATGGATTTTGGTTCGGCCTTCCGCCGTTGTGGAAAGAAGTAAGCTTTCAACTTCCGATAAAAAACTCTTCGCCGTCTGATGTTTTCCTCGCCGTATGTGCCGTCGCGAATGATGTTATGTTTTGGCCTTCCGCCATTGCGGAGAAAAATAAGCTTTCAGCTTCCGATTCAGACTTGGTCCGCCATCCAACTTTTCCCGCCGCACGTGCCGACCATATATACATACGGGGTTCGAGGGGTATTTTCTATTGTTTTCTTTTAACCGTCGAGCACTGTCATTATCGTGCGTGTCGTTCTCATGAGCTGCGAAGGATCCCGTTGCTGGTACCCACGTCCAGGTGGCTCGACTGTGGACGTTCACCACTCATCTTCCCTATTGATCACCTTGCATTGCCAGGTAGGCTCGTTGGCCTTTTCCCGTTTCCGTTTAGGTAGTTGATTGATGGTTTGCTATGGGTTAGGTTGGACTGTGGCCGTTTTATCTTAACCCCGTTAGTCATGAACCTATATATTTATTTGGGGGAATTTTGTAGTAGTACTATTCGCAGTGGAGGTTTTCTTTTGTTCGACCCATAGAGTTTTTCCTGGCCGCGGCCGTCCCTTATTCGAACCTGCGCCGTTCGAGTGGGGGATTCGGTGCAGGCGGCCGTTGCACTGCCTGCACCAATCCACCCTTGGTGATGATGCTTGGGTAGGATTAGTTTTTCGTGGTCTCTCCCTGTAGGGCCCGGGGCTGTTTATCCCGTTGCGCGTTACCCACATTTGAAGCCCTAGCCGTTTTCACCTATGCAGTCCCGCGCAACCCAATTCGTGATCAGTGTCGAACCTAGGGTGGGGAAGAGGGTGTACCCTTTCTCTTAGCTTGTTGAACCTAAGTGCGTAAGCGTGCCGTCGTTGATAAAACCCGCGTAGCTACTGTTTTCCTGCACAACGAAGCAACCATGGCGTGCGCAGAGAGCCGAGACTTGTTGTGCATTAATGTAGATTTATTGTCGTCTTCAATTGATTGATAGAATTGTTTAATATCCTACAGAAATGATAGATTGCACATAGACTAATTCACTGAACAATGCGCATCATGTTTCAATAACTTTGTTAGTAAGGTCATACACATATGTTAGCTTCGTTAACTAATTGATGTCATGATACACATAAAAGAAGTAAAACGCTGCATATTATCATATAAGTGTCTGCAACTGGAATTGCTTAATGTTACAATGTTATATATGGCAGGAAGAATTCGAGCTCACAATGTCAAAGAGACAAAAGAGGAAGGCCCCTGTGGTCGAAGAAGAGCCAGAAGTAGAAGTGGTCACCAAGACAGAATACGTATATGAATACACTAAATGCATTTCTGGCGTGGAACCTGAATACCAGTGGGGGGAAATCTATAGACTGATTACCCGAAGAGAAGTTCCCGACATGGGCTTAGAAGAAGAGTCCATATATGCAAACATTGAAAGATCTTCCCTTATGAAGGTCGCCACCAGGCCAGAGCTGTTCCCATGCTCTGAGGTAATTGGCTGGATTCTGCCCCGGGCAGATGTAACCACAATGATTCTGGAAAATGTTGAAAGACAGGGCTATGCTGCATTTAGCCCTGGATATGTGGCGTTGGCTTATCACCTGCCAGAAGCCCAAGTATTCTTATCTGATGATTGGCTGAATAGCATTAGAATGGACCTGGTAGAGACTCTTAAGAGAATGCTATTGCAAGGAAAACATTACCAATACAGACTCACAGGTGAGTATGATACAGTGAGCTTGAGGGCTCCCTACATATTTATAGCTCTGATGCTTAATAGGGTCTTTGGGAGAGCTCATGGCAGATTCTTCAAGCTAGAGTGGATACCCATCATTTTTCATGTGGCAACCCAAGGGATGATCTTCAACTGGGCCATCCTTGTATCAAGCAGTCTTTCTTCTTGCTTGGCCTCAGCCTTGGGAGGAGAGTCCCAGAAAAGGTCTGAATTTTATATGAGTTCCATACTCATAGACTGTATACTATGCAGCCAACCTTTCCCTGGTCTCAGGTGCATCTGGGACAGGGAAAGAATGCCTGTCTATGCTGCTTATAGACCATTGTGGGAACACCAGTACCACAGCCATTACAGAGAGGTCTGTGAGCACTTCATTATGCCACTATACACACTCATTTTCCGGAAAGAGTGTGGTTGTATGTCGGAGGAGGCCATGCAAGTGATACAAGATTATGCAGACTACTATTTGACTGAACATGGCTTGTACTTCAGGATGTTTGGAGGCTCGAGAGCACCTTCCCTCCTGCCAAAATACGCAACTGATTACATTGTTCATAAGGAGGCAGTCAGACAAGTGTTCTTGGATGGAATAGGCAGCTTCCTGTTTGAACATAAGAAGACTACTTATCCTCCCTTGCCTTTCAGACTAGGAAGCTATAGGTTCACTAAGGTGAAACAAGCTGGTGAATTCGTAGAGGAGCTGGAAAGGTTCCATTTTGGTGAGATGCCCTATCACAGAAATGACTCCCATGGTAAAGTTGCGGAGCATTGTAAAGAAAACAAGGTGCATTTTGAGTATACTCACCATTTTGATAGGGAAGAATCTGTCTTCCGAAATGCCCTGAACATGACAGCACTGAAGAGAAGATTCACGAAGAAGATCACCACCAAAGGTGGAAAAGGGGATGAACAGACTAAGGCTGAGGAAGAATCCAAAAGGAGAAATGAAGAAGCCCAGAGGTTGGAAAAAGAAGCTGTAGAATGGCTGCATATGGAAGAAGAAGGGAAAATAAAAGCTGCCCAAGAAGTAGCTGAGAAAGCCCAGGAAGCAGCTAAAGAGGCAGAAGAAGCAGCTAGAAAAGCAACTGAAGAAGCAAAGAGAAAGCTCGATGAGGAGCTGCAAAAGTAGGAGACAGAGAGGTTGAAGCTGACATAGACTGAGATAGAACAGTCAGCTTCTGACATAGCTGGAGGGCAGACCCAAGATGTTGAGAACCCCAAGGTTTAGGACCCACAAGTACCTGCTGTGAGCACTCCCATGGTCCCCACTCTCAAGCTGGTTCCTTTTGTTCAGAAGAAAGGGGAAGAAATCCCTGATTTCAACACTGTTTATTATGATAGGGCAACAAAGAGAATAATAAAGAGAACAGAGAGGAAAGTTGAGGCAGAAGGTTTACCTGGTAAAATGATAAGGGATACGGCTGTTATGTTAGGAACAGACCAAGATCCAAGATTCACCCTAAGATCCGGGTTTGCATTTATCCAAGCTTCAGAAGATAATGTAGGCAAGGTAATAACTTACTTGGAGCAGTCCAAGAAATCCTCTGCTCAACTGAAAGATACATTGAGGAAAGAGAGGGAAGAAAACAACAGGCTCAAGAGGAAATATGAAGATATGCAAAGGGAAATGAAGTCCTCAAGAGCTGAAGTACAGGCCCTCCAAGGAGAAATACAAGTGCTGGAAACGACACAGGAGTCTCTGGAGAGAGTACAGAAAGAGTACCAAGAGTTAAGAACTGAAAAGGAACAGCTACTGGCAAAGGTGGAGGAGATAGAAGAGCAGCAAAAGATCCTCTTGGAGGCCAATGATCTGCACACCCAAGAACTGAAGAAGGAACATCAGGAACAGATTTCCTCGCTAACAACTGCTCTAGAGGAAGCAAGAGAACAATAGGTTAACCTCCAGCCGTTCAAAGAGCATGTCTTGGCCCAAAAAGCCAAGATGCTGCAGCTACAGACTGCTGTTGAGGAAGAAAGATGTAGATTGCTGCATATCGATGGACGATTGGAAGAGATCTTGGAAACTGCATCTTACTTTGGGGACAGATCTCAGGATGTCCTAGAGGTCCTGACTGCAAGAATGGCGAGGATGGAGAACAATGAAGAAACTCCAGCAGAGCTACCGTCAAAAGACCAACAGGCCCTCAAGTGGGACTATAACCTAGTGGAGTTTGCCATTAACACCGCTGAAGATTTCAAGAAGGCAGTTAAAAAGACAAAGGGATTAGGCACCGAGTTTTTCAGAAGACTTCTCATCACATACAACCGGTGCCAGGTAGAGGCCGAGAAGAGGTTGGATGATTTCCCAGACCACGATTCATTTATGGAGTTGTTGCAGAAAGGACATCAGGATGAAGAAGCAAGAATGCAGCACATTAAGGCCATTGATGACCAAATTCTGAGAAGCGAAGTAGGCCATTCAGCAGTTAGTGTGCAGATCTTGGAAGACCAGCTTCGGTTAAGTGCGGCCAGGATTGGGGCTATAAGGAACCAAGCTGAGAAATTTGAAATCAATATTCAGTTTTTGGAACCCTGCGCATTTGAAGGCATTGCTAAAGATGTTGCGTCATGGAAGAAGTTTCTAGATGCTCAAGTGGGACCCTCCTCATGAAGAATCGGTCATTATTGTAATTTGTAACTATTTTTTGTAAAATATTTAAGAAAAACAGAACGTTGGGAAAAGAGGGGTTGGGAATCCCAAAGGTCACTTTGGGCAGCCCAACAGTCTCACCCTTCTGTATAAAGATAGAAAGCTTAGAAGGGAAAATTACTTTTTCCCAGTTAGATTGGTGAAGAGATATTGTAAGAAGAACTATTTCCTTTTGCAATAGATAATTACAGTTTGCCTGTTGGAGAAAGCTTGGTGGAATATTCAAATGTTGTGCTATGGATTTGTTGAAGAGGAACTATTTCATTTTCAACTTTGTAGCCATTAACTGTGAGACCGTTCTAACTCTTTGAACCTATGTTCCTGTATGAATGTTCTCCGGTTTATTTTATGAAGATTTCCACCATGAGTAATGAATGTCGTTCATAAACAATTGGCTATCTGGTTGTTGAAATATCTTTAATTGTTCATGCATTGTGGGAAGAGATATCAGCTAACTGTAGTTTCTCTCTATGTTGCATGCACACTTTACATTACTCATAATTAAATTTCAGTTTGCTCCCCGGGGATAGATAGATAGATAGATAGTTAGGTAGATAGTTAGTTCATTTCATGGCTGCATATGTGATATAGATGCATGTGGGCCTTAAGACGAGAGGTAAGAACCTGCGCATCACATTGTGACTGCTCCCTGCATCCTCATCACCCTGCATGGTTAATTAGGCATATGCATCTCATACATTAAGTCAAAAATACAAAAACTCGGTGGATCGGGCCGTAACCGGTAAAACCTTTGTTTTGTTACTTGACCTACGGTAGCCGGACCGCAAACCGGACGGATTCACTACACCAAACAGTCAACAGGCTAGTTGGGAACGTTGACTGGGGAGAATCCCTTGTTGTTGTTGCCTGCGAATTTCCAGGCCTCAATAGTTTCTAGCGCTAGCAGGAGGGCCGCCAGTGAATGGCTGGCCGTGGAAACTTATTTTTTCCCAAGGTTACCTTACCAGCAGATATTTTGAAGCTGATAGCTTGACCCAAGTACTTACAGGTTTCGGTTATACCTTTGAAGTAAGAAAGCCTGTTCTCACCCTACGTTGCTCTTTGCTCAGATTTTTGTTCTTTTGCCTGTACTCATGGCTGGTGTGATTGTGAACCAACCCAACCCATTACTTGCTTGGAGAGCTAGATCACCTTTGAACCTTACGCCTCCATTGCATAACTTACCTCAGGGTTTTGATAAGCTACTGCCTAAGTTTGACCCTGAGGAAAAGACTGCTGTAGATGATCACTTGTAGAGTTTTTATTTAGCAGTAGAGGGATTAAGGGCTGAGGACTATGAAGATGTTGTCTGTAGATTATTCCCTCATACCTTGAAAGGGGCAGCTGCTTCATGGTACTTTGCCCTGCCCGCAAACTCGATCCTAGACTGGAACACTTTCGAAAGGGTTTTCAGGAGTAAATACACAGCCCAAAAAATGCATGCCTCATTGATGAAAGGTCTTGGTTTGTTAAGAAAAGAGAAGAATGAAAAGGTACATAAGTTCACTCAAAGATTCTCATTATACCTAAATAATTTTTCTAAAGCTGACAGACCCTCAAACAAGGTCTTAATTGAATATTATACATCTGCCCTAGGACCTGAGTTAGCTATGTTCGCTAAAATGAAAGCCAAGCCTACATTGGTAGAGACTTATGAAGAGGCAGGAAGGGTAGAAGCTGAAATGGAAAGTGTAGAAGATTACCCTGACTTACCTGGAGAGAAAACTACCGGGAGAAGAGATTTACTGCTGTCTAAACCTAAAGAGGATCACTCACATGATTATTAGGGAATGCTGAAAATGATGCAGAATCTATCCAATAGAATAATAGATCTGGAGAAAGTGAGGGAAGCTCAGAAAACTCACAAACCCTATTATCCAAAAAGAGAGGATAACAACCAATGGCAAGTCCCTCCCCCACATTTACCATCAGTAAACATAATGAAAGTAGGGGGGGATAATTTCTGCACTTTTCACCAACAACCTCATTCGGAAAACAAATGCCTGCAATGGTTGAATTCGAAAACACTGGTTATGAATCAGCTGCTAGATTCTAAAGTAACCAAGAACAGTGGCAAGGAGGAGAAGAAAAACCAGGCTATGAAGAAACAAGATAATGACACTATGCTGTCATGGAATGGTATCTCGCTATTTGACACTGAAGAGAGCGCTCTCAAAACTGAATGCACACCTACAGCGACAAAGGACATAGATTTAACAATTTCAGAGATCAAAAGGCTACAAAAGAATCTCAAGAGACAAGTAGAGGAGAAGGTTGAGGACAAAACACCTAGAGCCAATACCCTCAACCAAGAGGCAGAGCCAATCACTGAGACTGTCGAACCTGTAGAAGAACCGATAGGTGTTAGTGAGGAAAACACTAATGAAATTGGAGAGCATGAAGAGGATTTGCCTACTCAAAACCAACCGGGAAAAGAAGACATAGAACCAGGTTGGGAAGAGAAAGCTGATACCCCACCTTTTCTTTTGATCCTAGAAATGCTGAATCACAATGTGCATAATTGCTTGGTAGATTTTGGATCAGCGGTGAATGTTATGCCTCTGGAGATTTGCAAAAATATTAAGGGAAAGCCAGAGTCCACATTTTGTGAAGTAACGCAATTAGACAGCTCAGGTGTCAAAGTAGTGGGAGAAATGAAAAATGTCCTCATTCGCTTATCTGCAAACAACAAGATTTGTCAATTTATTGACATCACTGTGGCTGACATACCTAGTGGATATGGGCTTATTCTCAACAGAGATTGGTCTGCCAGGTTAAAAGGCTATTTTGCTTCAGATTGGTCTCATTTATTGTTGCCTCTCACAGGTACCCCAAATAAGATTAAGATTTCGAGAGAGCCTTATATGAAGTATATTGTCACTAAGCTAGGGGAAGGAAATGAGTCTACTGATTCTGTCCTGGGAAACTATCTGACTGAGTGTAAGCTAAGACATCATACCTCAAGCAAGGCCAGTTCTATGATTGACACTCAGCCTGAGCTCCTTCAACTTCTTCAGGCTATAAGAGATGATTGCAGGATAGTAGACATGTGTTCAGTTTCAAAACTAGCCCAGCTAGACCATGGTTAGATATCTCATGTCTATGATCCATCCCACCCTTTAGCTCTCTAGATTTAAATTTTTTCAGGAGTGGGTGAAATTTTTCTTCCTTTTTGCTTTGTACATAAATAAATTGTTTTGTGTTCTTTAATGCTTTGATGCTTTTTCTTTTGATTATTTGATTTGATGCTGTTTTCTTTTATTGCTTTGCTAGCATTTCTTTTGGTTTTGAATAAAGAGGCAAACTTTTGGTTGCAATGGAAACATCAGGGTTCTTTATTAACTGAAATCTTGAGCAAAAGACTGTGCTTTAAAGTATAGAATGTCTTCTAGTAGCAGTGTTCCTAACTGGCAATGCATTCATTGAAGTCTTACTTAACCCCTGCAAATAACCGAGACGTAAAAAAGGTCTGGAATGCTATTTCGAGGCTCCATCCATTTCACATCTTAAATATCCAAGGGGGTGACAGCAAAGGACCCACAGAAAGGAAGCAGAGTAAGCAATATATCATATATAAATGATCCCATGCCATAATTTCAGAAAATATAAAAGCTGTCAAGAGTCAAAACTCCTTAAAGAAAACAATACATATCAAAGCAAAGTATCAAAGCATGAAGTACTAAATTGCCACAAGATCCTCTCCGTCCGTGAACTGAAATATGAAGTACACTGTTCACACAAAAGGACACTATGGGATAGAGGATCCTGAATTAAAATTCAGTAAGAAAGGCATGCAGGAGGACTCATATCAAAAGAACTAAAGTTCAAAAGGCACAAAAGTGCAGTTGGCATGGGAATGAGGAACAAAAGGATAATACTGTTTACTATCTGTTACAATCTTGTGGTGTCCAAGCTGGAAACTACCTAAGGACAGGAAAAATAAACCTCACTTATTTGGCCTCAAAAGAGTTATTCAGACTTGCAATATTTCTGATGTTACCATTTCCCAAAGAATAGACTACTTCTCAATGGTTTAAATGCTTAAGTTGGCTAGCCCAGGGATACAAACATCTAGAAGATTTCAACTTTTATTCAGAAGGTCTTGCACTGGGAAGGAGTTAATTCAGAAATCTGGGGTTCACCAGGTAGTTGCCAATTATTGCAGCTGCAACAAATTTCCCAAAATTCCAAAAAAAATTAGGACCCTCCTTTTGCTTGAATTAGTTTGATTGTCTTCTTGGGTTTGGTTTGAGAACGTTTCAGAAAGACTTGCTTATGCTTGGATTGATCTACAGTTTATTTTTCAATTTTCTAAAATGATTAAGAATTTCAATGATTGATCAAACCTTCATCATTTTACTTTAATTGTGTTTGAAGCCTGCTTGAATCGGAAGGTATTTTGTTTTGATCTCCCGCCGTTACGGGTGAGTCTTTGTTTTGGTCTTCCGCCGTTGCGGAAGGAAACGCGTTTTCGTCTTCCGATCCGTCGGTCTTTCACGTCGGCTGATTTTTGGGTTTATGTCGGAAGTTTTTGGTCATGTTTTTCTCCGCCATTGCGGCTGAACAGCTAGTCTTAACTTTGGTTTCGCTCCCGATACATTGGTTTTAATCGGTGGATTTCTTGGTTTAGGTCGGAAAGACTTGTCGTTTCTTTCTTCGCCGTTGCGGATGGATGTTTAGTTTCAACTTCGACTTTTCTCCCGATTCGGTTGGCGAAATCGGCTGGGTTTTGGTTTTGCATCGGAACCATTGTCACTTCTTCTTCCGCCGTTGCAGATAGATTTTCGGTTTGACTTCGATTATTTTTTCTGATTTCTTTGTTTTCACGTCGGATGCTTTGTGGTTTTGCATCGGAAGTTTTTCTGATCATTTCTTCCGCCGTTGCGGCTCCCAAAGAGGTTTAATGCCCGATGTATAAAGCGATCTGCCAGCCGACGTGTCATCCTTTAGTCGCTTGCCCGAAGTCTTTTCTTTTCCGCCATTGCGGCTGCCAAAGCTCTAAACTTTCCGAGCCTTTAAGTGTTGTTGCTTCCGGCTTAGGTCTCATTGCGAATGGTGGGAGGCTTTACGTTTCCGCCATTGCGGATGAAGGAAGCGCCGATCTTGCCGACGTGTTAATCGTTTTCTTCCGATTTAGACTTTACTTTCGGTTACCCCCACCGTTGCGGATGGATTTTGGTTCAGCCTTCCGCCGTTGCGGAAAGTAGTAAGCTTTCAACTTTCGATACAAAACTCTCTACCGCCCGATGTTTTCCTCACCATATGTGCCATCGCAGATGATGTTATGTTTTGGCCTTCCACCGTTGCAGAGCAAAATAAGCTTTCAGCTTCCGATTCAGACTTGGTCCGCCATCCGACTTTTCCCGCCGCACGTGCCGACCATATATATATACGGGGTTCGAGGGGTATTTTCTATTGTTTTCTTTTAACCGTCGAGCACTGTCATTATCGTGCATGTCATTCTCACGAGCTACGAAGGATCTCGTTGCTGGTACCCATGTCCAGGTGGCTCAACTGTGGACGTTTACCGCTCATCTCCCTGATTGATCACCTTGCATTTCCAGGTAGGCTCGTTGGCCTTTTCCCGTTTCCGTTTAGGTAGTTGATTGATGATTTGCTATGGGTTAGGTTGGACTGCGGTCATTTTATCTTAACCCCGTTAGTCACGAACCTATATATTTACACTACTACATTTCGATCCAAAATCCGACGGTTACTTCTGACGGCGCGTGGATTTTTTCTTTTAAACCTACCAAAAATCACAAAGTTATTTTTTTTTTTTAAATTGTAGTCATAAGCGTCGTTGAAGCGACGGCTAGTCTCATACCCGTCGGTTAAGCGACGGATATTCTCATAACCGTCGGTTAAGCGACGGCGGGGTTGTTGAATTGAGAAAATTAAACAAATAAATCTAGACTAAAGTTTGTAATCCAAAATAATATTGTGTCGGTTAAGCGACGGATGTATCGGTTCACTTATTAAAATGTAATCCTGTAATCCTTTAAACTCACATTCTCATTTGTCTGTCGGGCTGAGATAGGGAAATATCCCCCATCGGATAGTAAGCTCTACTGTTGCTTTCATAACTGCAGAGTCTTGAAAATTAATGCTTTCATTTCCATGGAATTGGCGTGGAAGAACGAAGCCAATGCGTAGGAGAGACGTAGATCTCGAGCCACATTGGTCTGGCCTGAAGAAGATAACTCAGATAACGGTCTTAGGGCTTGTTTCGATGTGTCTTGGTGATTTCTCTCTTGAACATGGAGTTGGTCGAGTGTCGAGGGTTACCTTGAACCCTAAGTTGGTGTGACCTTTGTGTTAAGACTGCGTGGAGAATCCCTTGAGTTTCCTCTGTGTGGAGAATCCATTGACTTTATTTACAGAGATACCCTTCCATATTTAGAGGAACATGCAGATTTAGGAGAGATTTCTGATCCATCCCCTTGCTTAGGAGAGTTGGGGTTGTGGTTTCTGCTATTCAAGGCCCCATATTGCACTATATTCACATCCCTGAATCAAACTTGGGTCAACAATTTGGGGAACTGCTTGAAGATGTTGAAAATGCGGATGTCACATTTGATGTATCAGGGGAAAAATTTCATGCCCATAGAGTTGTTCTGGT
Organism: Pseudotsuga menziesii; assembly: GCA_001517045.1. Lineage (NCBI taxonomy): Eukaryota > Viridiplantae > Streptophyta > Pinopsida > Pinales > Pinaceae > Pseudotsuga > Pseudotsuga menziesii. Next base: position 50,723 of record LPNX011222632.1, read on the forward strand.
AGCACGTTCCCCTGTATTTAAATCCATGTGTTTTGAGTCCTCTGGGGAGTGGAATGACAAAGAAATTAGCATCGAAGGCACAAGGCCAGAGGTGTTTAAGGTGAGCTTTCATTCTTCCTATGATTATGGAATTGTGCTTTCTCTTTATTTTAATTTTGGAAGAATGGGTATTTGCATTGAGCCTGTAATTTTTTTCGTTTAAAGGCATTCTTGGATGAATGGAAATTATTTTGCATTATATGTATATACTGTAGTGTATGGGAGAGGCTTATGTTTACAGGTTATGCAGAAACTTGTGGACATTGAAGGGCTTGCCAAAATGTTCGACGAGAGTGGGGTTGTCGAGATGGTAGAGGTATATCCAGTTAGAGACCAGGGATGCATCTTTTGGTGGAGCAACTTGGCTAGGAAATTATCCAAGCCCCTCTATCCAAATCTGCCTCGCACACATACAGATGCTTTCAAAACCATGCATATATATAAAGGCATTTGGTGTATACCTAGATCCTTAGTACTGTGGGTGATTTGGGGTTGGTATTTGCATTAGATCTGATTGAACAGCAGGTAGTGTCAAC
>LPNX011222637.1:3587-29664 GCA_001517045.1 Pseudotsuga menziesii
GGAGTAGTGCCTAGTAGTGTTGGAATTTCATCTCATTTTTTTTTATTGAGAAGTTTAATTTCTACTTAAAAGATAATAAAAGATAATAAGTGATTTATTTAACTCTGTTTTTAGTTGATTATGTTTTTTTGAACATTGAAAGTGGAAGAAAATAACCTACTAATATTGACACAAACAACTCAAAAGTAACATGCTTCAACATTATGCATATGAAGTATTCAAAAGTAACATGCGCTAACATTATGCATGTGAAGTAGGTAAACATCATGCATGTGAAAATATTAAGTGATAAACATAATAAACAATCAAAATTTGGAACCTCTCATGCTTTCGAAAGGTTAATGTTTCATATGCATAATAGAAAATTTTGGGAGGCTGACATGTTGGGTCATTGGTGTACTTGAAATTGTGATATTTTAGCATGGGGGGGGCCTCTCCCTCCTGTCCATTTCCCAATGACCTCCATCTACTATGGTTTCTGAAGCTAGGGTTTCATCAGTAGGAAACAATGCAATCACACCAACAATGGCCAAAGCTGGAAAGCCACGAATGGTGGGGATGCGGTTGGCGTTGCCATATTTCCCATGCCCAAACATGCTAGCAGGAGTTGACATAATTCAAAATTGCCGCTCCATGAGGTTTTTTATGCACCGGGCCTAAGTCCACCAGGTGTCCCTGAACAGTATCTGGAGGTGACCTGCAACTCACCATAGATCGATGCTCGGGCCTCCGATCGACGAACCATCTATTCCGTTGGATTCCTGATGTGGGATTTTAGCTAGAGGGGGGGCTCTCCCTCCTATCCATTGCCCGATGACCTTCGTCTATGGTGGTTTTTGAAGCTAGGGTTTTGCTTAGTAGTGGACAATGCAATCACGCCAACGAGGGCCAAAGCTAGAAAGCCACAGATGGTGGGGATGCGATTGACGTTTCCATATTTACCATGCCCAAACACACTAGCAGGAGTTGACGGAATTCAAAATTGCTGCTCCGTGAGGTTTTTTGCGAACTGGGCCCAAGTCCACCAGGTGTCCCTGAACGATATCTAGAGGTGACCTGCAACTCGCCATAGATCAATGCTCGGGCCTCCGATCGACGAACCGTCAATTCCGTTGGATTTGTGACGTGGGACTTTAGCTAGCGGGGGGCCTCTCCCTCCTATCCATTTCCAAATGACCTCCGTATACGATGGTTTCTGAATCTAGGGTTTTGCTCAGTAGGGGACAATGCAGTCACGCCAATGAGGGCCAAATCTGGAAAGCCATGGATGGTGGGGATGCGGTTGGAATTGCCATATTTCCCATGCCCAAACACACTAGCAGGAGTTGAGAGAATTCAAAATTGCCGCTCCGTGAGGTTTTTTGCGCACCGGGCCCAAGTCCACCAGGTGTCCCTGAACGGTATCTAGAGGTGACCTGCAACTCGCCATAGATCGATGCTTGGGGCTCCGATTGACGAGCCGTTGATTCCACTAGATTCGTGACATGGGATTTTAGCTAGGGGGGGGGGGCTCTCCCTCCTATCCATTGCCCGATGACCTCCGTCTACGGTGGTTTCTGAAGCTAGGGTTTCGCTCAATAGGGAACAATGCAGTCACGCCAATGAGGGCCAAAAATGGAAAGCCACGGATGTTGGGGATGCGGTTGGTGTTGCCATGTTTCCCATGCCCGAACACACTAGCAGGAGTTGACAGAATTCAAAATTACTGCTCCGTGAGGTTTTTTGCGCACCGGGCCCAAGTCCTCCAGGTGTCCCTGAACGGTATCTAGAGGTGACCTGCAACTCGCCATAGATCGATGCTTGGGCCTCCGATCGACGAACTGTTGATTCCGTTGGATTCGTGATGTGGAATTTTAGCTAGCATGGGGCCTCTCCCTCCTATCCATTGCTCGATGACCTCCGTCTACGGTGGTTTCTAAAGCTAGGGTTTCGCTCAGTAGGGGACAATGTAGTCACGCCAACAAGGGCCAAAGCTGGAAAGCCACAGATGGTGGGGATGCAATTGGCGTTTCCATATTTCCCATTCCAAAACACACTAGCAGGAGTTGAAAAAATTCAAAATTGCCACTCTGTGAGGTTTTTTGCGCACTGGGCCCAAGTCCACCAGGTGTCCCTAAACGGTATCTGGAGGTGACTTGCAACTTGCCATAGATCGATGCTTGGGCCTCCGATCGACGAACCGTCGATTTCGTTGGATTCGTGACGTGGGATTTTAGCTAGGGGGGGGCTCTCCCTCCTGTCCATTGCCCAGTGATCTCCATCTACGATGGTTTCTGAAGCTAGGGTTTCGCTCAGTAGGGACAATGCAGTCACGCCAATGAGAGCCAAAGCTGGACAATGCATTTCATGCCAACGAAGGCCAAACTTGGAAAACCCTATCCCTAAATAGGGTTTATTGTTTAACATGCATGGCCCATTACCATAACCCTACCAAGGAAACCCTAATCCTAACCCTAATCTTATCTTACTGTCACAACTCAATTCAGAATCAATCTAATGTCGAACTGAACTTTTTCAAATCCGATGGACTTATGCTTCAAATCATGTTGATTCACAAAGTTGGTTCTCAGTCTTTGGATTCTATTGTAGTTCTTTTAATCCTAAGTGATTAGTCATTGGGTGCATGAGGTTTGTTGAATAGTGTTGTTGGTTGTTGATGAAATGTAAAGCATGTATTGCACTTAGTTTTATTAAATTGCACTTGAGCATTGACTTAACTTGTAATTTAATGAATCCAAACTCACAATTTTTAATTAGATATATCCAATTGGTGTGCAAGTAGTGAGTTCATTGAAACCTTGAAATACATTGTATTGCACTTATATTTATTAAATTACACGAGCAAGAACTTTGACTTTAGTGTGCATGTATTGAGATCATTGAAACCTTTAAATATAATAGTTTTTTCTTTTGGCATAGTGGATTCATAAGTAATAGATAACCCTCACAAATCAATACAATAGATTGACACAAGAACACGTGGAAACCAAAGAACAAATTCAAAGTGAAATGTATCATTCATTTATAACTGAAATGTCAATGTACATGTCTCCAAAAGTACATATATATCCAAAAGTATTGAAAAGTACATATATATCCAAAAGTAACCAGAAGTACATGTGTCTCCACAACTATCCAAGACTATCCAAGCCACATGTACATGTATCCAAAACTATCCAAGCCACATGTACATGTAAGTGAAATGTCAATGTAGATGTCTCCAAAAGTACATGTATCCAAAACTATCCAAGCCACATGTACATGTATAGATATGTACATATCCCATAAGACACATCAAAACTCAAGATTCCTCTTGTTCTTTCTTGAGGGTGATCCTGTAGGCACAACTATAGGACCAGTGTGCATCTCTGGATCCTGCAAATTAAATATCAATTGTTAAATTCAACTAACTATGTACTAATACATTAGCTCAATAAAATACCATATCTAAATTAACTCAAAAATTATGAAAATGTTAATGGACATTGCATGAAACAATTGTTCATTAATGGACATCACACCTCAGGGGATTGGGTTTCTTGTGTAGCAGATGGAGCTGTTGGTTGAACATGAATGATGGTCGCATCCATGGTCGAACCAGAGGGGGTAGGACCTGGTGGTGGTGGTGGCTACAATCACCAAATCTTGAAATAGTTAGAAATGTGCATGAATAAACAATAGACAACAATAACACACTATGTCTATATCATGTTCAAATAGTTGTACCTCTGTGTGACTTGTTGCCATTGTAGATGCAGCACTGACTGCTGCATCAACCATCCTTGCAAGGTTTTCAATAGTAAACTCTGGCTCCTGATGCAGTAAACATGCAAATCAAACATTAACAAAATATTTTATGCACTGGATTTCAAGTTAACCAAGAAATATCATTGAAGGATATACGAATTACCATGGTATTAGTATCTCCATGGTCGTGGGACAACTTCACTCTTTCTAGGAGTAGGTCGTCTCATATACACTTGACCCTTGTTCACATATGGCCTATGAGGAGATACAACTCCAGGAAATGGTCTAAGTGTTTCGGTTGGTGCCTATAGTCAACAAGAGTTCATGTAGCTAGACATGCATGATTCAACGAACATACATGTATTTAAAAAATGACATTTTTTAAATGTTTAAAATGTTTACTTTCATCACTACTTTCCTTCGTGTAGGATCTGGCATCTGCCCAGATATTTCCTCGGTCGATATGACCATCGATCCTACCTCCATCACTGCTTTCCCTCGTGAAGGATCCGGCATCTGCAAGTTTAATCATTGTAAATATTAGACCATAGATAACATTAGTGAACTAACATGTACAATATGTGGAAATTATCAAATTAACTAGTATTAAAAAACTGAAATTTTAAAATGTTTACCTCGGTGTGAGATACGGCAATGGGTGCTATAGGAATCTCTCCACCAACCAAGGGATCAGTGGATGGAATGTCATGCCCCTGTGTAGAGTGTGGAACATGATACTCTGGGGCGTCGCTGCCGGCATAAAGCATCAACTGCACATTCACAAAATTAATATATTAGCTCAAACTATACATATGTGTACAAAGAGGAAAATAAATGAAGAATTTATTACAATTGACCATATACATACATCACTCAAAAACCCACTGAAGACAAAATCTGACCAAAGACCATAGCATGGACGACCACATGATGTGCACTCGTGAGGCTCAAAAGCAAGCTGGGAATGTGCTGATGGTGCTGCAGTAGTAGATGGTCTTGCAGTAGATGGGGGTACTGCACTAGTGGGTGGTACTGCACTAGAAGATGGTCCTGCACCATGACGACCTGGTGTATGTACCACAACAGGGACAGATGTCCCTTCCTCACCCATATGTTGAACCATAGTGCTATGGCGAATAACGGCCCGTGCCAAACTCAAAAATGCATCACGTGTCTGTGGAATAACATGATGTACATGTGGGACATCTAGCCCAGGAAACTGCCTGCGAGGTGCAGGGATAGGGCGATCAACGTCTCGAAGCCTAGCATTGGGTCGGTTTTGGGGCATCCCCCCACCGATCCCTTGAAATGCCAATATATCGAAATAGTTTACGTGTTTACCCAACACAAACTCTGCATATATCTTTCGAAGGAAGTACAAGGGGATTTCCCTGTTGTTGTGTGGTGGCATATCAAAAACCATATACCATCTGTCCATCCAGTTATCAACAAATGGTTGATATGTGCGCCACTCGATAGAGATATGTGGCCTATTTGCATTTGGGATTTCCCCAGTGCGAGGGACCCTAAACAATGAAAATATATGTTCTTTGGTAATTTTCAACTTTTTTATTGCACTGTAGCTAAGCCCATCAGTGTACTCACGTCTTTTTCTTTCTCTATATGAAGTAATATCATATATTATGTTGTTTGACAATGTAATAGTCTCAACAATTGCATCCAAAGTGGATGCAAGTGAACGTCGAATCCTATCACCACCACTAAAAGCAGTACTGAGACCTCTCAACTGGGCAAGCTCAATCAATATTTCAGCATTGGTGTCCATAGCCGCAACTGCAATAAAAAAATCAATAAGGAAATAATTAGAAACGTATACATGGTATATAATGACATCTCTTCAAAATTGAAAATGTAAATTAAGGAAAACTCAAGTTACAAGTAATTTAATGGCATTCACTTACATACATTTAAAACTTAAAATTAAACATTTAACAATTAAATAGTGAGTTTCGTTCAACTTCTTTCTAGAAGTTAAGGCACTTCTTCACCCTCATTAGTGACTTTTCCATGCACACTCGGGTTTAAAATTCTTTGAATTTAGGAGTGCTATTTTGCTATTTAAACTTCTTCCATTTTGATGATTATATTGGTTGTTACATTTGGATCCCTCATTCACTATGTATCTTAAAATGTTGGCATTCACCTAGCTATGAAAATAATTGCTAAATTTTATTGCACTTTGTGTTAATTCCAGCACAATCATTGCATTTGAAGGTTTGACTATGCATGTTACAGGTGGGCACTCTCACTAGTATCCCAATTCAAACTTTGCATTGTCCATCAAATTCTATGCAAGTTGGGATTATACTTGTGTTTGTTTTATATATTTCTAGCCTTTTGGAACATTGAATATCTATTAGACATGATGTTTTTTATTCTTATATCCTATTTTAGTTTGAATCCATCAAACATTAGCTTGGGAGTTGTTGGATTGATTATTCTATTAAAAAACACAATTATAGGTTAAAATTTGACAAAAAAAAGAATTCTTTGGGTGATTGAATTCCCTTGTTGGATGACAATTCATGAGTGAAATCTCCTCCCCTCAACCTAAATCAGCTCCTCCAACAATCCCAAGCAGTTAACTTGCTCCAAAACGCTCCAATTGGCTTTCGTTTTCGCGTTCTTGATTGTTAAAATGGGCCACGGGTTTCGAACCTGTGTATTTAATTATTTTTTTTGTTTTACAAATCACGTACGCATTTTATAACTACATATCACGAGTGTGTTTTGTAGTTATATAATGCGTACGCGATATGGATTCCTATCCTACATGTCCCATGACATGTTAGGCTCGGGTTGAACCATACCAAGTGCTATGTAGCAGAACCTTGATGTATTTTTTGGTAACATGATCTTGTTTTTGAAAACTAGGATTGCATCTAAAAGGTCCCTCAACTTCTTACACACACCTTTATACATTATGTAAGAAGCGCACACATCTGACTAAAGTTTCAAATGAAATTTCGATAGAATCCTGCCAATCCATGGAAGTTTCTCACATTGAATGAGCATCTAGGTGTTGGCCATTTAAGAATAGCCTTGACTTTCTCAGAATCCATTTCTCAGTCCTTCTTTTGAAATTACAAAACCTAGGTAAACCAATTCTCACTGCATAAAAGTACATTTCTTGAGGTTTATGAGTAACTTCTCCTCCTTCAAATGATGCAACATGATTCTCACATGCTCAACATGTTCTGCTTTACTTCTACTAAAGATCAATATATCATCCAAATACACAACCATGAACTTACCCAAAAATGGATTCAAGACTTCATTCCTCATTCTCATGAACATGTTGGGTGCATTAGTTAGTATGAACAGAATCACTAAGCATTCAATCAGTCCATCCTTCATCTTAAATGCAATATTCCATTTGTCACCTTCTTTGAAGCGAATTTGATTATAGCCACTTTTCAAATTGATCTTTGTAAAGTACTCCATACCACTCAATAAATCCATAGGGTCATCCATTCTCAGCAATGCAAATCGGTATTTGATGGTGATATTGCTTATCCCATACGGATCAGTACACATTTTCCACTCCCCTATTTTCTTAGGCATCAATACTGTTGGTACTACATAAGGGATAACGATCTCAGAAATCAACCCTCGATCAAGCAATTCCTGCATTTATCGATTCACTTCTTCACTCTTTAATATAGTCATTTAGTGAGGAACTTTGTTCGGTAAACTAGATCCCATAATCAGATCAATTTGGTGTGATATGCTATGAAACGAAGGTAACCCCACTGGTAATTCCCCTAAAACAATTTCCTTGAACTATTCCAACATGTGTTGGATCTCTACTGGTACAGAAACTTATGTTTAAGTCTTCTGGACTTCTCAAAGACAAACAACATCCACTCCATTTTTCTCCTTAAAGAACTCTTTAGTTGAACAAAACATAATGTGGTTGCTACAACTATGCACATACATGCTACAACATGAGGATGTTAGTCTCGCCATACTCATGTAATGGGATCAACTTATAATGTTGCATATTTTGCACAAATTCATAAGAATTTTCCTTGCCATCATGGAATACTTATCGATCAAACATCTAAGGACTTCCAAGCAGAATGTGGCATGCAACCATCTCTACCACATCACATAGCACTTCCTCTTTGAAATTCCCAATCTGAAAACTTAATAGACACTGCTCAGTCACTGTCACATGTTGGCCTTTATGCAACCATGAAACTCTATAAGGTTTAGGATGTGGTTCACATTTTAGGTTTAATTTCCTCTTGACTTCGATGGAAACCAATTTTTCAGTGTTTCCTCCATCAATGACTAAGTTAAATCATTTTCCTTGGACTTTGCATTTTGTATGAAACACACTTTTCCTCTATTCAAGATCCTATATTAACTTTTGTTCCGGTCTTAATAAAACTCTTCAAAACATCATATTTTCACCTTTTTCTTGCTTAAGCATAGTAACATTGTCTCCAACCACCGATGCTTCATCATCCATTTTCATTATGTTCTAATGTCACCTATTTTACTAGCATCTTGTTTCTCTAAGCATTCCAATTCTTTGTGACCTTCATCTCCACATCTATAAAAAACAATTACAAAATTTCCCCTTCCTCTTCCAAAACCTCTACCTCTACTAGTTCCATTTCCTCTTGTACTGGGGTTGCTTGTAGTTTGATATTCCTTCTCATTTTCTTTAATAGTGCTTGCTCTTCCTCTACCTCGTGGACCTTCTCCTCTAAACGTATGCTGATTTTTTATTTCATCTCTCTTCTATCTTTAGGGAAATTTGGTAAGCCTCATCCACAGTATGAAAATAGTGCATACTCATCTCATCCCAAATTGCATACTTCGATCCATTCACATATCTATACACAATGATACTTTTCCTCCTTAATTCCTAGTATGAGTGACATCCTAGAGAATTCTTTAGTATACTCATTCATAAAAGCATCCTTTTGCCTCAAATTCTGAACTTGTCTACATAAATCTTGCTGATAATCTACATGAAAAAGCCTCTCTTTCAATTTAGTAACTATTTTCTTCCAATTCTTGATCTTTTCCATCCTACGATCAAATTTATCATTTTGAAACATGTCCCACCAAAAGGATACATATCCTTTCAACTTTGTGATTGAAAAACCGACTCTATTTGGGTCACGAACATCCTTATATTCAAAGTATATCTCGATATCTCCTATCTAGTCAATAAGATTTTCAACTTTCAGAATTCTGTCATAGCACGAAAATTCCAATTTTGCACTACCTTTACTACTCGAATAAGATATAAGATGCATTGTTGGGTCCGGGTCTTCATTATGTGGTTCACACTCAATCTTAGCTTCATATTATGAATCCGATTCGACATCCCCATCTCTTATGTGTTCTAACTCCATTATCCTTCTTCGTGATTCTTCATATTATTCAATTATTGCAACTCCAAGCGCCACCCCACTCCTTTTTGGTGACATTCTTACAAGCCTCCAAGTAGCTTGAACTCTAACTACCATCCATAAACTCAATCAAGACATTGATACACCACTTGTCTTCAACACTCTGAATGTTGATACACCACCAAAATCACGGTATTATCCAACCCACTTTCAGGAGAAGTCACACAATTATTCCAAGAGAATGCATGCTCTAATACCACCTGATGTAGAGGTTAGGAGATGCAACAAACAACTAGTTATAGTACCCTCCCTGCTCTCAGAATACACAATGGAAAGAACATCATGTTATTACCAGACACTATGAAAAAAACACACCAGAATTTAACTGTTGGATACCAATGAAATGCATACATGATTTTATTGGTTCAAGGTAAAATCACAAAGTTACATTAGAGAAAATGATAGCAGGAGTAAAAGCATTTGAGTAAAAACATTCACCAAAATGTCATTCGTGTTGCTGTAACATCTATGAAATAGTGAGGCAGATAAAATATCTGAGTTAATGCGTTGATACTTTATTCAGCCTTTCACTTCACATTGTTCATTGACTAGATCTTCTTCTCCAACACGTCCTTCATGACCTCTCCTTTTGCATTGAACCAAAATCGCTTTTAATCACTTCCATCTCTCTTTTTAAACTTGGTGGCCTTCCCTTTAATCGATTTCGCTTCCTCTGCCAAGATCGAATAGTTTCCAAACTATTCACCTCCCTCAATGGTTTGTCTTCTTTCTTGGAGGGATGCTAGTTCATGATGGTATCTTGCGTGCAAAATATTTAACTTAATCATGGTTGCAACTCAACATGAGTGAGTGCCAGTGTGTCCAAACAAGGATTGTGCAGTCACAGTGTACAATTCCAATATACATAGGGGTTATAGTATGAGTAACAACATGCTATAACGATGCAGCTATGAGTAACGACATGGGAGAACTAAACACAAGGTGATATAATTGATAAACAAATGGACCAATAGTAAGAAAAAACAATCCTTATTTGATTCGTTATCTAATATGTGAAATGGAAATGTATTTTAATGATGCAGATTTCCCGAACCCAAGACTGCTCTTGCATCACAATCTACACAAAAGAGATCAATTATGGATATATTCTTCCTATAAATGACCTCCACCTAGCCATCTCCATAATTAATGTTGTTAGTGCTTAACAAAGGTACTAACAATATACATGATGTGGTAGCTAAAGAACATCCAAATCCACTTTGGAGAAATTAGCCAAAGTTTCTTTTTGATGAAAAAATATCCAAGGTATACCATGTCATGAACCATGTTAGGTCCTTCGTTGGGTCTTCACTATAATTCGTTAGTTGTATGTGCCATTTGGAAGGTTCATTACAAATATGTGAGGAATTTTGATGGTTTTGAAAATTAAATGATGATATTTCACATGTTTTTCCCTTCTAACATTTGGGTTTACTTTCCTACCCATGGTTTTTCCACACATGCACACATATAAAAAATCATCTCTCACATGGTTTTTAATTTTTTATTGAACAAAACTATTAAAAGGTACCCCATGGAGATAACATTTCCTTTTTATATTTTTTACTTTTATGTATAAATAATATGATTTGTCATTTTAATTTACAAAATATTAAAAGCATCTTGATCAATGGTTTTGATAACCCAACAACGAGGGTTTGGATTGCTTTCCAAATTAACTAAATTGAGGGCTTATTGAATCTCTTTATCGATATTTAAAAATATCAATTGGGGGCCTAAAATAGCTCTAGCGAGCCTTGAAAAAACTCATCCCTCAAGCGAGCCTCAAGAAAACTCATCCCTCAAGTGAGCCTCAAAACATGATGCATCTAAGTTTTAGTTGTTTTGGCTTGTTAAAATCACACTTTGTTTATTGTTTAGTAAAGTTATTGGCACAAGGATATGTAAAATATGACAAACAAGTAATCATGTTGTTAGAAGTCTCTAGGTTGGTCTTAATGCAACTGGAAAGAACACTAATTCAAAATATCGTAATGTTACACATTGTGTGTTGTAATAATTGATTGTAAATAAGACCACAAGACACCATTGTTTGCTCAGATACACAAATTATTTAAAGTAAGTGCCAAAACCCTTGAAAAGTATTATATTAAATGAGAAAGCATAGACAACACAAGTGAACATATATTATTGGACCTGCGTTGGTGTTCTATCTTATTTTGACATGAAGTTAATTGAAGATGTTAAGGGATTAGTCCATTTGTTTTGGCATGAACATACTCGGCCTTCATCTAATCAAAAGTATGTTCAAAAGTTTAAAAGAGATTCTAAAAACCATGAATTCTAGATTAAACAATTTATTGACATGTCACAAACATAAATGTATGGTAGATTCAAGAATGAGCACGCGGAGTTGAACCTGGGCCAAATATTCTTGAAGAAATGCAAACCTTGGTATGTTAGAACATGCAAAGAACGTAAGACATGTCGTTGTAAAATATCACATCAAAACTTGGTTATTATTATGACATATATATACACATTCACAATGTTTAGTATACTAACCATGTGTAGGAGTGCTCATTGATCCCTACTACCACCAATATCATCTAGATATTTTATTCATAACACCATGAGTCCAATGCTTCAAGAATATAAGTATATTATGAAAAAAAAATTAGATGGGTCATTCTCCAAGTGTAGTGGACTTTTTTTGCATTCATGAAAGTGAGTGCCATGAATTTGACAAGATGATGGTTGACATGTAGAGTTTGAAATAATTTACTTATGAATAATATAGTGGGAAAGAAAGAAAAAATATATTTATGATGTTCTTGGGAAGTTTTTTATACTTTAAAGGAATACATATTGTTTTTAATATATTCTAATTACATATAGAAATTTTACATATAGTTTACAAAGGTGGGATTTTGATTATGTGTAATTTTTATGCACCAAGTATAAGTAATATAAGTAAGTGATTTCATCCAGGAATTTCTAAATACATTAAAGAGAGGAATTTCTAAACACATTAAAAAGAGGGTATGCTTAATATTTCCATCATTTTTCATTAGTGACACGTGAATGAAAATTGGCTTCTATATAAGGAATTATGAATATACATGTGTTTATAGCATGTTGAATTTTATAGAACTTCTCATAATCTATATATTAAAAAAACAAACACTAAATTTTAAAAGGTGTGTTAAATTTTTCATTATTTCACATTAATGACATTTGGATGGTGATTGGCTTGTATGCAAGTAATTATAAACATACATATGCTTTTAGTTTGTTGAATTTTATAGAACTTCACATAATCTATAAATCTCCAAATTTTATGTCTCACCAAAGCCTATAAATAAGTGATTTACAGGTTACTACCGTAATTGAGCAGTCACTAGTCTTAGGAACATCTACATCTAGGTTAAGCCTACATTCTTTAGTTAAGATTGTCCTTTAATTCATGTTAAGAATCTTTATAGTAAACATTTAAAACATATGCACACACACATGAGAAAGAAACAATTACTCGATGTAAATATATAGCGTGAGGATCCCTAATTCAACAAGTTACGATTTATGGGAGGGGCTTAGGAATGTACCTTGGAGTAGGTGTCCCACTTGGTGGGTTACATATGGCAGTTTTTTTTATCTTGAGGTGATCCCAAGACAACAACCTAGAATTCATTAATGACAAAATAATTGGCATGCTAACCAAGAATGAACTCAAACCATAATTTAAAAAAAAAAACTTCAAGGGAACCTCCCTATCATTGCAGCGGGGTTTATAAAATAACATAAATCATTGATCCATCCAATGGTCTCTCTGTGGTTGACATGTGCACAAGGCCATGCAAATATGCTTCTTTCTTAGATTGGGTGGTTAGTTGGTTCTAGGGTTAATGAATAATTGGACAAATGATTCTTTAGTTATATGAACAAACTTTTAACCTCTTCCTCACTAGTTCAATTAGAGAAAAACTCTTTCATTTTCTCCCTATATTAAGATATATCAAATAATTGGCCATGAGCATGGCCAATAGAAGCAAAAATGATATGAAGGGAAGTGGCTAGTGAAAGGAGGGATGGCTCTCTTGTGTTCGTGAACTACCAAATTAAGTTTCTAAGATCATATAAACTTTGATTTATTTTATTGTATGGTTCTTGTAGGGTGTTAGGGTTTTTGTTTGTGTTTAATTCAATGTATTAAACCATCTTTTTAGAATATGAGATGTAATTCAACTATAAAAACATTATATTAAAAATATGGACATTTCACAAATGTAAACATTATAAAAATGGTAACACAAATAATATTTACCTAGAAATGCTTCATGACAATTGGAAATGGATGATTATAACTCGTTGGATTAATGTAACTCCTCCTAGAATGTGCTAGCGCTAGCTTCTTGTATAAAAACAATGTTGGTTTAAAAAGGTCGCATTAAAAAAAGTAACCGGCTTGATATTTTCTATTTTTTATACACAAAAGAAATTTCATCCATCCCTAGTGCATGTTCACTTATTCCTAAAACATTCACACTATTTTAATTTCAAAATATGTTTTAGAATTTATATTGAATATGGTTGCATGGAGGGTTCGGGTGCGAAGCTATTTGAAAAAGAATACATGCATATTCTTAGAAGTGTACACATGCTTTTAATTTAACAGCAAGTGTTTGTTCATATTCCAATAAAGGAGAGAACCTCTTGTAAGCCCCTCAGGTAATTGGCATTACAACAAATATTATGTATGAATTTATAGGTCCTTTCCATAACCTATACCATTATAGAGGTATGATATTACATTCACACAATAGTTTTTTTTTATAGAAAAAGACATAAAAGTATAATATTACATTCACACAATTGTTTTTATGGAAAAAGACAACCTTTACCGTTATAGGAGTATCACATTACATTCACACAATAGTTTTTATAGAAAAAGACTTCACATGAGAGCTTACACTGAAGCACATAGGTTTCATCTATAACCTTATCTCACACCAAAAACATTAAATCCATGATAGTGTTCTGGATTTCTTTATTTCTGAATTTGATCTCCTATTTTGTTCAATTTCCTTTCATCCTTTGCCAATCCACTCTCAGAAACAATTTAATATGCGTTATGTTATGCACTTTAACATTTCCATGGGATATTTAACCGATTGAATTTTATCATATTTTCTTAGTAGTTCCAAACAATGGGATACACGAGAAACACGTGGCGGTTTCCTGTGACTAATATACTAGTATTGTATATACATATTCAAGATATATATCGTGCCTACGCATAAAAACCAATGAAATTTATGATGGTTTTATTCTTTCTATAAATCCATCCATCATACCCGTAATGAAATATGTCTTTTCCTTGGGAATCTCTGTGTTCGTGAAGATGTTCGGCAGGTTCTCAACAATGGCATTCAAAGTGCGAAAGTTCCGCACTTGGGTGTCTTAGAAGTAGGTGCTTTAAAAGTAAGACCACACATAATAACGACACCTATGATAGCCTATAAACGATACTTATCATTTGTCTCCACATATGAGGATCTAGTTACAATAAATAGAAAGTACAATAAAGAACAAATTTACCTATACATTTAGATGCTCTTTCATGAAGTTTTGTTTTTTCATCTTTTTCTTTCCCAAGTCAAGATTAGTTATATGAAGAAAGAAACATTATAATATATACACTAGAAGATGAAATGTAATAGGTATGTAAATAGAGAACAAAATTAGAAATCAATGAAGGCAAGAACAAAATTTTAGAGGTAAAAATGAAAAAAAAACAATTAAGAACTAAGAGAACAATATTTACAAAATCAAAAATAATATTTTGAAAGTGATAATAAAGCTAGATCAAAATTCAAAAAAGCCAAAAAATATTAATTTGATGTATTTATATTGTTTTGATGAATGTTTATATCTAAACTAACTAAAAAGAGAAGTTTTTACAGGGAAGAGGTGCATTCTACAACCCAATAGGGGAGAGATGTGTAACTCCTTCTCTGCTCATCTTAGAGTTGACAGGTCTCCTTTATAAAAAATAATAATATATTATTTAAAATAACATGTCGGCTTAAATTGCAAGTACGGATGGTATATGGATTGAGCGATTCATTGGTGGTTTTGAGAGCTCTGCTAGGGTTTGCAGGAATTGTTCGCTAAGTGGCCATCCCTCGTAGCCTGGCCATTGGGGCCCCTTGCTCGCAGGAGGGGGCAAGCTCTCTGGGTGTCTGGGCCTCCCCGGGAGTTTCTAGGATGGAGGCGGGCTCTTCAAGGCCCGGTGGGCCCGATGGAGTGGGATCTGCCGTAAAGGACCAACGAGAGAGCATGTCCGTCGGTCGTAAGCTTGGAGTGGGGGGCTGTCTGCCAAAAGCTCCCACCATTCCCACAGTTCATGTTCGATCTAAGAAGGTGAGGGGCACGATCGAGCTCTGGAAAGAAAAAGCATTGATCGGAAAGTTCGTGGGGATATGACCCAAAGAAAGGGATTTGGTCAAATGGATCAGCAGCGTTTGGAACCCTAAAGGTCACTATGACCTGCAGCTCAGATCTAAGGGTTTCTTCACAATTATTTTTTTCAGTTAAGAGGACCGAGATCGGATCTTGGAGGGGGGCCCTTACTTCTTCTTTTTCGCCGGTCTTTACCTTCGACCATGGAAGGAGCGATTTAATCATGAAACAGAGGATATGACTGTGGCCCCAGTCTGGATTCGCCTCTTCTCCCTCCCAGGGGAGTATTGGGATCTGGATACCCTGCGAGACATTGGAAACGCCCTTGGAGAGTTTATTAAGGTATCCGAGCAGACGAAGGCCCAGAGGTATACCTCCTTTGCCAGGATTTGTGTTTATCTGGATCTCTCCAAGGACTTGCCAGAAGCCATAAACCTAAGTTGGGAGGATGAAGAGTGGAGCCAACCCATCGACTATGAGCAGATCCCCTTCAGATGTAGGAAATGCCACGAGTACGGTCAGTTGGGACGGAATTGCCCACGGATGATTGAAAGCCCGCACCAGCAGACCCTAGCCTGGAAAAAACTGGGGCGACACCGGATGGCTTCACACCAGGTCAAGAACCGCAAGAGAAGCAGGGCCACAGGGATGTCAAAAGCCAAAAAAGATGCGACGACGAGGGAGACCCGGTCTAGGAATGCTTTCGAGATCCTAGGGGACTTGGTTGAGGAAGGCACGCCTAAGGAAAGAGAGAGTGTCGCCCATCCCACCAAGGTTTCCAACACCTCGGATGAGATCAAAGCCCAGCAGATGGAGATAGTGGAGGAAGCCGAGGATGAAGAGATGGAATTAGGGGAACTAGATCTGGATGCGATCGAAGCAGAATGTGGAAAGAAGGGGAAGGGTTACGTGCCCAGATGGCAAATCGAGCTCCTTCAAGAGGCTATTATCAAGGCGGGGGCTCATCCGAACCTGGGGATTGACCCAGATCCCCTAACTAGGCATAAGTGGAAACCTCCAGAGGAGGAACAACGCAGAGGAAGGAAATCGAACAATTAGTGCATTGCAGAGATAGGTGTAAAACTCATAGAATCAGGCCAATATCCTACGATCAGGGTGGCCTTTTCTGAAGTTTCCAAAGTTCCCCACTGAAGTTAGGAGAACATAAGGGGGTGTGCCAACCCCAGGAAGTGGAGGACTCTCAACTGGAAAATTAAGCAGGAAAACCTCGATATCCTCTTCATCCAAGAAACGAAATGCAGTACTTCTGAAGGCTTGGATAAAATCAACAATAAAATCTGGAAAGGCTGCCAGGTGATGGCCCTGGATGCGGCTGGGCAGTCAGAGGGTATAGCAATCCTCTGGTCCCCCCAAGTGGTTGAGCTCTCGAATTGGAGAGATAATAAGTTTTCCCTCATAGCAGATTTCCACCACCTTGTGTCAGGGGCGAAGGGTACTCTGGTGAACACCTATGGCCATAGCAGCTTCCCTGAAAAGCAAGCCTTTATAGACTTCTTAGAATGGGCCAACAGTCAAGCGGTGGGAGCTCGATGGGTGATGGGGGGGATTTTAACCTCATCGCCAACCTTGGTGAAAAAAAGGGAGGCCGAAGATCTTTGGACAGATTTCAAAATGCTTTTGGGGCCTTCCAAGCTCGTAGCTCATTCGTGGACATGGAAACCAGTAATGGCTGGTATACGTGGAACAATAAGCGGGGGGGCGAACACCTGGTTGCATCTCGCTTAGAAAGGTTTCTGGTCTCAGAGCCCCTTCTCCATGACACGGGAGAAATCATGACCGAGGTGCTCCCGGCGGCAGGTTTTGATCATTGGCCCATTTGCTTTTGCTGGGATTGGTCATGCTCTACGATGAGGAAACCCTTCCGGTTCAAACAATTCTGGATGGAGCATAAAGACTTCAAAAATCTTGTGCAGCAGTGGTGGCAGGAGTTGGTCCCCCCATCAGGCACAACCATGTACTGCTTCCAACAGAAACTCAAATCTCTCAAATCTAGAATCCATACCTGGAACAAGGAGGAGTTTGGCAACATTTTTGAGGACAAGAAAAGACTGATCTCTGAACTGGATCAACTCACTCAGAGAGGGATGATAGAAGGATGGGATGAGGACATGCAGAAGAAAGAAAAGGACTTATGGGGGCAGCTAGAGGCATGGGAAAAATAGGAAGGCATATACTGGAAACAAAAATCTAAATTCAAATGGCTGCAGGATCGGGAAAAAAACACCAAGTTCTTCCATAATTCGGTCATTCAGGATAGACACTTCTCAAGGATTTTGAAACTTAAAAAGATGGAGGGGGGGCAAATAGAAATGCGCCGTGAAATTGAAGAGGAACTCAACCACTATTTCGCGGAGATCCTCAACGAATACCTCCAGGACAGGGAGAGAGATATAGCTCAAATCACGCGGCTTATCCCTCCCTCGGTCACTAGGGAAGATAATGAGATGCTTGTCAAACCGGTAACTCTGCAAGAAGTTGAAGAGGTAGTAAACCAGATGGCCCTGGGAAAAGCCCCTGATCTGGATGGGTTTACCTCCAACTTCTTCCACTATTTCTGGGATATGGTTAAGGAAGAGGTGGTGGAAATCGTGGAGGAATTGAGGAAAAAAAAGGGGGTGCTAAGAGCTTTCAATGCAACGTTCCTTTCTCTCATTCCTAAGGAAACGGGGGTCGATCGCCCAGAAAAGTTCAGGCCTATAGCGCTATGCAATGTGGTCTACAAGATCATCTCGAAAGTCATTTCCAATCGTCTGAAACCTCTCCTCCCCTCTCTTATCTGCCTGGAGCAATCGATTTTTGTGGAAGGGCGCCAAATCTTGGATGGGGTTATCTTAGTTCAGGAAGTCTTGCATTCCTTGCAAAGCTCGAGACATCCTAGTATGCTGATCAAACTGGATATTTCTAAGGCATATGATAAACTAAATTGGGAATACATCCGCAGAATGCTGGTAGCCTATGGGTTCTGCCAGGACTGGGTAGATTGGGTCACGGGGCTCATCTCCACCCCTTTCTTCAGCATTCTCTTGAACGGAACCTCGACGTGTCCCTTTCAATCATCCAGAGGCCTCAGGCAGGGGGATCCCCTCTCCCCTTTTCTCTTCATCCTAATGGCCGAAGGTCTGAGCTGTCTCCTGCAGTCTAAGGCAGACCTCGGCGAGCTCTGGGGCATTCATCTCATGGAATCCATGGAGGCACAGACCCATCAACAGTTCGTAGATGATACTATGCTCATGGGGCACCCTTCAGTCCAAGAAGCGAGAAGCTTCAAATCGTGTCTGAATCTTTTTGCTAAAGCTTTTGGTCTCGCTGTTAACCAGGCCAAATCCCAAGTCTTTTTCCTCAACACTGCCCCTGCCGCTCAAAGGAACATTCTTTGTATCCTGGGTTTCTCGAAAGGCTCTTTCCCTTCAAAATATTTAGGCGTCCCACTGAGCCCGCGCAAATTGAAAAGTACGTCTTTTCTAGAACTCCTTGACAGAATGAAACAGAAACTCACTAACTGGACTCTTAGACTTACCCAATAGGTTGGTCCTGATTAAATCAGTCTTACAAGCGATGCCTATATATCTGTTTTCTGTCCTTTCGGCTTCGAAGTCCATTCTCCATGAGATTCGGTGCATCCAACGCATCTTCCTGTGGGGAGGCAGAGAGGATAAAGCCAAATTCACCCTGGTTAGTTGGGACAGCATATGCCAACCAAAATTGAAGGGGGGGGTTGGGTCTGAGGGATCCAGAAATTATGGCTGAAGTCCAGGGGGCGAAAGTTTGGTGGCACTGGGTCTCCCATACTAATGAACCTTGGGCTCGCCTGTGGCGCTCTAAATATGGCCATGATAGGCCCCCATCTCAGTTAATTCACTTCAACGAAGAGCAACATGGATGCCCTATATGTATAAAGGCGAAAGGTGGAAGGCAATTGGTCCAAAAGCACATATTCTGGGAGATACATGATGGACAGAATGCATGGTTCTGGGAGGATTCATGGAATCAATTCCCCCAGCTGAGTGACAACCCAAGGTGGGCCCCAATTCAGGGATGGGCTAGGGCGGAGGGTCGCTATCTGGTCCATCATTTCTGGTAGGAACAACTCTCTAATGAGCATCGACATTGGATTTTCACTAACAAACCTGACCAAATCGAGGAGGAAGACTCGGAGGCTTTCCAAAAGGAAATGCACAAGCAGAGCATCAGACCCACGGAGGGATCGGATGTGTTGAGATGGGGATATTTAGAAAAAGGAGTGTTTAACATCAAGGAGGCGTACAACATTTGAATTGGGAGTCAGGCCGAGGACGGGGAACCATGGAAGAAGCTATGGACGTTAAAATTATGGCCTAAGGTTGCCACCTTTGCGTGGCTGACTGTCAAAGGTCACATTCTCACAAGTGAAAACCTCCGGAGGCATGGAATCCAGGGGCCTTCTCAATGATACTTATGCTCTCAGGCAGAGGAAACCACAAACCATCTCCTGGATAGTTGCCCGTTTGTTGTGGCCATATGGGATAAGGGGGCGATAGGTTTCAGGAGAAGTGACAGGCAATAGGCCCAGCCGGCGAGAAGACGTTCAAAAATAGAATTATCAGGATTATCTGGAATGCCTTACCTGGTATGATCATGTGGTGCATTTGGAAGGAAAGGAACGAATGAATCTTCTGGGACAAATGCTCCAGCCCTGGAAAAGTCTGGAAAACGGTGCGTGAAAACCTCCTCTCCTCCATCAAAAGCATGCAATGGTACGATGAAGATAAGCTAATACTCGCAGATGAGATTCATGTTGGCGAATTTTGGGGTTTGGACAAACCTCAGTTGGAAGGGCTCCGCATGCGTGATAGGATCCTTCAGCCGTCTAGCCCAAAGTCTTGGTCTCTCCCCCCTCCCATGGTGTTCAAGCTTAACTTTGACGGGGCCCCCAGGGTGAACCCTGGTGCTGCCGAATTTGGTGGCCTCTGCAGAGTCTCTCTAGGAAGGGTTATTTTCGTTTTCTTGGGGGCCATAGGCCGAGATACCGACAATTCCGCTGAACTCGAAGGGATGATCCAAGGCTTGCACTGTCTGGTGCGCAGCAACAGTTTCCTGGCGATAATAGAAAGTGACTCCCGTATCTTGGTGTAGATGGCTTGACGTTTAGCACATGGCTAAGACAACGGTCAAGTGTCCACCAGCTGGAGGTTAGTAAGCCGTTTGGATGAACTGCGTGGCCTGATCCATGCCCATCCCGCGGTCTTGTTCAGCCACGTAAGACATGACGCCAACAAGGTGGCGGACCTTCTTAAAAACGTAGGGGTCGAAGGGGAGCGGGCATATCAATGGGGCCCGCTGGAGTCCTTTGATGCTAACGACTGGGCTCATAATTTTCGACAGTTGGCGCCGCAAGATCTCACGGGTGGTACGCAGTTGACACGCCTGAACGATGTGGTGGATATAGGTGACAGATGGCACGAGCACGCCATGACGAGGCGAAACCACGATGACAGAGAGTTTAATGAGGCAATTGATCAATGACAGAGGTGGTTGTCCTTGGCCATTATTTTTCTCATCGAAAACGCAGGTGAAAAGATGGATAGGGTAAGGAGGGACAACTGACTTGACAGGGCTATCCTTTTAGTTAGAGTTTTCGTCATGGAGAACGGTACGAAGGAGGTGGTCTGTTCCAGTTCAATGACATCGTCCTGGTACAAGCCAAATGAAGTAATGATTCTTCCTCTTCCTTCTTATTTCTCGCTTCGTTGGTCGAACCGTTATCATTGTTCAACCTTGCTCCTTGCCTTTCAGATCCTTTGGTTTCTTCCGTGGCCCTCTGGTCTGGTCTAGGTGCGGCTCTTGGTGCTTGTTTGTCCCTGTTCCCTTAAGTCTGTCCTACAGGAAATGGCCCCGTATGGTTAGTTGGTTAGGGGCAAGGCCTGTGGTGATTCCTCGTCTGCGTAGGAGGCTACAAGACTGGCCCGCAAGGCGACGAGAGCGCAAATTCAGGCCTAAGAGGAGGCTGAATTTTTCAAAGACAACATTCCCCTGAATATCTGTTGAGAGGTGGAGGGCAAGGTCGAGGATTTATGGTCTACTATGAAAAACATGCCTAGGGAAGAACTCCATCAGGAAGTGGCGGACTGGGTCTTGGATCCTGGCTCCACAGTGGGGCGTGCTGCGGCCTATGACCGCCTCCTCATGCAATATTGGGTGAACATGAAGTTAGTTGGCCATTCGTACATAGAGCGAGAGGCAAAGATGGCGGGTGATGAGGAACCAGTGAGAGAGTGGAAACAACATAATGGAGAATGTCACCTCATCCATTTGATGTAATATAATGTTTTTATTTAAAAAAAAAAAAAACATGTCGACTTAAATTAAATTTAAATTATTTAAAATTGTATATATATAAAACAATATAATTTTTATAAACTAAATCCATAAACATTAGATTACATGTCTTTATTTCCACTCTAAAAAAAATTTACATCTTAAAAGATTTGATCCCTCCCAATACTATTTTATTCCACTTAAACTAGTACTTATTAAAATTGAAAACGTATCATACTCCCTGCTTTATTGCTTGAAAATGTAATCCACCAGAGGACAACGTAACCAACCATTGACTACAGGAAGAGGAAATGACGGAATCTAAATAAATTACTGTAATAGTAGAAAAAATGGTAAAATAAATCTATAAAAATTTATATATATATATATAAAATTAGAGGTGACATTATTTCTGTGTTTATTGAGTGTCACGTGGAGATTCTTTATTATCCGTGCAGGTTAGGACTTCCTCTTCCCATATAACTATTTGCATTTGGTTACATAATTGCATTAATAAATTATGTTTGTATTGCATCCTCTTAGAAAAAGGGTCACCACAAATTAGTAAAAGTCAATTATTTTGAAGTCTTCATGCCATTCACGCGTAGACCAAACAATATTGACAGAAACAAGACGGTTAATTTTGGTTATGGATTACAAATTAGAATGGAGAAATTAGGAATCTCATCCAAGTTTTCGAAATCCAAATGAAAAAGATCATGTTAAGATGCAAATTTAAGAATATGAATGATAAATTTAAGAGAATTGATATGCACCGACGAGAAAATTTTATTGCGAGAGAATCCATATGCACCCACTCGAGGTGCATTGCAATTTTGATTTACTGGATAGCCATGGACATCATTGGCATCTTATTGATATATTTGGCAGCAACAGAGAGAGATTTAGCAGGATACATTGGCTCCGGGATCGACACCCAACTGGCTACAGATTTTGTTGTAGTAGTTAACTCTGCTACTTACTTCGCCACTGTTCCCACCGTTGCATTCCCCGCTGTTGATGGCTTTGATTGTCGCACCGAAGCCCTGCCCTCCGGTTATGGCAGAGTGGCAATTGCTGTTCTTCATCCAGAACCACACGGCCGTCTTGAACGAGATGGTGGCGTCTTGGCCCACCTTTTCTGGGTTGTTCACCCCGTCGAACCCAATGCTTTGCCCCGCTGCTCCATAGTTGTAATTCCTGCAACAATTCAACAGTCAGTCTTTGCCTCTTTCACCATTATAGATCAGATCGGGATATCTGTTAATATAGTAAGTGCAGTAGGGTTTATGATACGTACCAGCTCAACTGGAGAGGCCCACGTCCATGGTAGCTCTTCCCACTTGCACACGGCCATGTGCTTGAACTCTGACAGTATATTATTGGAGGGCTTCTCTCATTGATGTAGCACAGCCCTGACATGACAAATAAATTAATCAGAGAAACTATAAATAGAGTATGACGTAAATAACAAATAACATAGCTGAACATCTAGGAATTCATAATTTATAGTTGAGCAGCAATAACAATAAAATATATATTATTACCTCCAGTTTCGTGCATTACATTTGCGAAGAAGGCAGCGAGTTCTCTCTTCTGGACGTCGCTGGATCCGGTGGTGCCAAATCCGGAATAAGCACTGGCCGCTGCGATGAAAGCATTGTAAGTATAGAATCCCTTGCCTTCGCAGGAGCTGGCAGCTCCGCCTGCAAGGCCATTGAATATACTCTGGGAAATTATGGTTCCCACGCTTCCACCTCCGCCTGAACTGGAGCAGGGACCGCTCTGGCAGCCAGTGCCGCAGTAAGCAGAGGTCGTCCCGCAGTATCCATACTTGCTGCAACACAGCCCGCTGGCACAGCCACAGTTTTGGGCATTAACACATACGCCCAGCAGTAGCAGCACTAGCACGAGTGCCATTACCCATTTTTCACCACCAGTTTTCCCCATTGCCAACAATTTCTTAAGACTCGCTCCTCACTCTGATATTTGATTCTTTGATTCGTTGATTCAAGAAACTGAAGGGGATGCTTGCTCTATTTATACAGAAACCTCAACCCGGTCTGCTCCTCCTTTAGCTTCTTTGGGTGGCAACTTGGCAATACTATAATCCAGATCAACAGACTTTGAATTTTCAAACAATTGCGTGTTGCAACGTGTCAATACGCGGCGGTGCCTCAGGACGCGGGTTCGCTTGGGCTTGTTGAATGCGTCCATTTCTACTTTCCATTGCGCCGCCTTCCACGACCCGACCTGCTACTAAAGTTGCCATGATTTACTCGTTGTGTTGTGGTTTCAACGATGACGAGATAAGACCAATGGCGTGGAGATAAGGCTTCATTTTGGATGATATGGGTGCCAAGATTCTCAGCATCTTTGGGGGTTTTGTTTCCATCTATGTGTGTAGTTGAATGTGGTATAGACAATTTTATTTTTTCAAGCAAACATAATTTCCTGCTATTTCAGAATCAAGGAAGCCGTCGACCCCAGGACTGGAAACCTAGACGTGTACGCTCTCTTACTAATTACGAGTAGGATAAAAGACTTGTACGCTCTCCCACTAATTACGAGGAGTTTCCTTTGATAAAAACAGGTCAAAATTGTTTCTGCAAATTGTTATATTTGCAATTTCAGTAATTCTAGTAGCTTATCTTAAATTAATTGTTTGTTTTTAATTTTAATAGCTGATTTTAGGTTTAGCTTATCCCAGATTAATTTTGTTTTTAAAATTATCTAAATCACTGAAAGTACCAATTTAAGCACTCCAAATTCCCAGAGAATAAATTACAAATTCCACCTACAAGACTTCTATCAGGGTTGGCCATCAAATCTCCATGCTGCCCAGCCATTGCTACCTCTAACCATGAGGTTTGAACATGAGACCTCATGAAGACTAAACCTCACAGAGACCAAATAAGCTACACCACATGACTATACATATATAAACTTTTATTATTTCAAGTCCGGAACCAAAGTAGCCGCTAACCCAGAACTGGAACGCCGGACTTGTTATAGCTCCAACGACAATTACCGGTGAGCCAGACCGTCACTTCTTACTTAATTTGGAATGAGTGTAAACCTCAAAAGATATTTAACGTTATTTAATTTGGTGATATAGTCAGATGTGACGATACAACTTTTGCAATAAGTGTAAATTCTTAAACAAAATACTTCAAAGACGACATTATTTATTATTTATTATTTATTAAAATAAAAATGTTAATCTCGAATTGTATAAACGTTTATAGTTGAAGGAAGAGCAACGTCTAAACATTTATAGTTGAAACGAAGAGAAAGGTTGTAAGAAAACGTTTGTGTTGTATTTGGAAATTAAAAGTATATAACGTTACGGTGGAAGGCCGTAAACGTTTGTATAAGTTATCTAAACGTAGCTTATCAAGATCCAAAACATTCCAATGTTTCATCTTTGACTCGAAAATACAATACTCAGTACTTAGCATGTCTTTATGATCATTGGTCTATCTCCCGAATATTACTTTGCTCAAACAAGCAAGTTGTTGTGTACTGCATCTTTGGGTTAGTTGTACTGCTTCTTTGTAGGAAAGTAAATACATTTAGAGTTAATCAAATTCTTATATTAAAAATATAATGAATATATAAGTTTTATTTAATTATTTATTTATTTTAAGGGTTTAGTATTAAAAAAATTAATGTTTATCAATAAAATGAGATTTTTTTTTAAATTAATTTTAATAAGATAACTTTAACCATTTATTTGACAATCTCTAAACCGAAGTCTAGATATTGTACTTTGTTTAAGTAAGAATATTTCTTGTAGTCCATCTTGGGATTAGTTGTAATGCTTCTTTCTATATTAAAGCATATACTTATGGTGTTAATCATGACATAGGAAAAGTCCAATTAACATGTGGGTTCCTATTTTTATCTTTTTTTTTTAAAGTATTGTATTAAAATTCCTAATTTCTCTTATCAAAATGAGAAAGATAACTCATTTAACTAGTTGTGGTAGGATATTGCTACACATGCAAAGGTGGCATGTGCTAGGAGGATCATAATCAATCCTAGAGGAATTCAACAAAGTAGCTATATGTAGGGTTTCAGAAAAAACCTTTCAATAACCAAGCAAATGAATATGGATTCCTAAAGAGAATCAAGGT
>LPNX011222637.1:30410-41057 GCA_001517045.1 Pseudotsuga menziesii
ATATGGTGTTCCCCTTCTTGACCAACATCTTATCACGTTTATTCATAAAGGGGGGTGTTTAAATTGTGAAAAATAAGCTCAACATATTGTAGGTATTGGGGAGGTTGGCAGTAGGGTATGGGGGGTTTATAGGTATTTGGGGGGGTATAAAAAGTGGCATCTGGTAAAAATAGGAAATATCTTGTAAACGTGCTTCAGACCATGTCCATGATAGTCTGGTTATTCCTTTCAACAACTCGATTCTGTTGTGGATTGTATCTGGTAGTGAACTAGTGCTGGATTCCATGCTGTTTACAGAACTATATAAATTCATGTGAATCATATTCACTTACACCATCCAACCTGTGCACTTTGATGGATTTACCAAACTGATTTTCAGTCAATGCCTTGAATTCTTTAAACTTGGAGAAAGTATCTAATTTGTGCCTGAGAAAGTAGACCCATACTTTCCTGCTATAGTCATCAATAAAAGTTAGAAAATAAAAGATACCTTTTATGGGTCGGGCTTGCATGGTCCACATAGATATGTATGAAATAACTCTCTTAGTTATGTGCTACAACTGAGTGTGAGTGAGTGTGTGATAAATAGAGAGGCTCACTCTCTATTTATACTAATTCCCCACTTGACAATAACTCACTAGGGCCAACTTCTCTAGGAGAGTCTAATAACCCTAGGGCCCCACAACTACAGGGACTTTAACCCTTGAACAATAGGAGGGTTACCCACAATGACTTGACATGACTTGTTTACATTATTGAATCTCCCGATGGAAACATTGGGGCATGACATGACTCAATTGCATTACAAATACTTCCCGGAATAAACATCGGGGTGCAATACATAAAATATTCAAGTGAATACATTCCGAAGTTACAAATACATCAACAAAGAGCACCTTAAGACATGGGCAAGAGGGTTAAACCTTAATGGGAGCATGAACTTTTTCTCTACATTAATATAGGAAATTATTTCATGTGTGAAAAAGTATATATAGATAACGGAAATAATATCATGTGTGAAAAGTATTTACAGATAAAGGAAATTATATTAACAAGTCAATAGGTATCATACCACTACCATTTGGTCTTTTGTTATTGATTTATGTTTACAAGTAAGAAGTTATCGGTTTATTAGTTTCATGAGTTTTATATAAAGGTAACAATTTACTTAATTCATGAATTGTTAAAGAGTGTTATATTGATATTTAAAGACTCAAAACTGCTTCGATTGCTGCTACGCTTGCATCACAATAAACCTGAAACACTTTGCTAAAGTTTGGTAATGCCAACAGTGGTTGTGTTGTTACTCTCCTCTTTAATTCCTCAAATGACTTTGATGTTTCATCAGTCCACTAAAACATGCCCTTGTTTATACATTATGTAAGAAGGGACACATGTGGCTGAAGTTTCAAATTCAATTTCGATAGAATCCTTCCAATCCAAGGAAGTTTCTCACACTGAATGAGCATCTAGGTGTTGGCCATTTGAGAATAGCCTTCACTTTCTCAGAATCCATTTTTTAGTCCTTCCTTTGAAATTACAAAACCTAGATACACCAATTCTCATTGCATAAATGTACATTTCTTGAGGTTTATGAGTAACTTCTCCTCCTTCAAATGATGCAACATGACTCTCACATGCTCAACATGTTCTGCTTTACTTCTGCTAAAGATCAATACATCATCCAAATACACAACCATGAACTTACCCAAAAATGGATTCAAGATTGAATGCCTCAATCTCATGAACATGTTGGGTGCATTAGTTAGTATGAACGACATCACTAACCATTCAATCAATCCATCCTTCATCTTAAATGCAATATTCCATTTGTCACCTTCTTTCATTCGAATTTGATGATAGCCACTTTTCAAATCAATCTTTGTAAAGTACTCCATACCACTCAATAAATCCATAAGGTCATCCATTCTTGGCAATGGAAATCGGTAAATTTGATGGTGATCTTGTTTATCCCACACAGACCAATACACATTTTCCACTCCCTTATTTTCTTAGGCATCGATACTGATAGTACTACGCAAGCGATAACAATCTCACAAATCAACCCTAAATCAAGTAATTCCTGCATTTGTCGATTCACTTCTTCACTCTCTACTGGAGTCATTTAGTGAGGAACTTTGTTTGGTAAACTAGATCCCATAATCAGATCAATTTGGTGTGATATGTTATGCAACGAAGGTAACCCCACTGGTAATTCCCCTAAAGCAATTTCCTTAAACTCTTCCAACATGTGTTGGATCTCTACTGGTACAGAAACTTATGTTTCAGTCTTCTGTACTTCTTATGGAAATAAAGAAAAACAACATCCACTCCATTTTTCTCCTTCAGTAACTATTTGGTTGAACAAAACATAATGTGGTTGCTACAACTATGCATATCCTTGCTGCAACTATTGATGTTAGCCCCACCATCCTCACATAATGGGATCAACTTATGATGCTGCATATTTTGCACAAATTCATAATAATTTTCCTTGCCATATGGAACACTTATCGATCAAACATCCAAGGACTTCCAAGGACTTCCAAGCAAAATGTGGATTGCAACCATCTCTACCACATCGCATAGCACTTTCTCTTTGAAGTTCCCAATATGAAAACTTAATACACATTGCTCAGTCACTGACACCTGTTAGCCTTTCTCCAACCATCTGGCTGAAGTTTCAAATTCAATTTCGATAGAATCCTTCCAATCCAAGGAAGTTTCTCACACTGAATGAGCATCGAGGTGTTGGCCATTTGAGAATAGCCTTCACTTTCTCAGAATCCATTTTTCAGTCCTTCCTTTGAAATTACAAAACCTAGATACACCAATTCTCATTGCATAAATGTACATTTCTTGAGGTTTATGAGTAACTTCTCCTCCTTCAAATGATGCAACATGACTCTCACATGCTCAACATGTTCTGCTTTACTTCTGCTAAAGATCAATATATCATCCAAATACACAACCATGAACTTACCCAAAAATGGATTCAAGATTGAATTCCTCAATCTCATGAACGTGTTGGGTGCATTATTTAGTATGAACGACATCACTAACCATTCAATCAGTCCATCCTTCATCTTAAATGTGCAATATTCCATTTGTCACCTTCTTTGATTCGAATTTGATGATAGCCACTTTTCAAATTGATCTTTGTAAAGTACTCCATACCACTCAATAAATCCATAAGGTCATCCATTCTTGGCAATGGAAATCAGTATTTGATGGTGATCTTGTTTATCCCAAACATACCAATACACATTTTCCACTCCCTTATTTTCTTAGGCATCGATACTGATAGTACTACACAAGGGATAACAATCTCACAAATCAACCCTCAAACAAGCAATTCCTGCATTTGTCGATTCACTTCTTCACTCTCTACTGGAGTCTTTTAGTGAGGAACTTTGTTTGGTAAACTAGATCCCATAATCAGATAAATTTGGTGTGATATGTTATGCAACGAAGGTAACCCCACTGGTAATTCCCCTAAAGCAATTTCCTTAAACTCTTCCAACATGTGTTGGATCTCTACTGGTACAGAAACTTATGTTTCAGTCTTCTGAACTTCTTATGGAAATAAAGAAAAACAACATCCACTCCATTTTTCTCCTTCAGGAACTATTTGGTTGAACAAAACATAATGTGGTTGCTACAACTATGCATATCCTTGCTGCAACTATTGATGTTAGCCCCACCATCCTCACATAATGGGATCAACTTATGATGCTGCATATTTTGCACAAATTCATAAGAATTTTCCTTGCCATATGGAACACTTATCGATCAAACATCCAAGGACTTCCAAGCAAAATGTGGATTGCAACCATCTCTACCACATCGCATAGCACTTTCTCTTTGAAGTTCCCAATATGAAAACTTAATACACATTGCTCAGTCACTGACACCTGTTAGCCTTTCTCCAACCATGAAAATCTATAAGGTTTAGGATGTGTTTCACATTTCAAGTTTAATTTCCTCTTGACTTCGATGCCAAAACCAATTTTTCAGTGTTGCATCAATCAATGACTAAGTTATAGCATTTTCCTTGGACTTTGCATTTTGTCTTAAATACTCTTTTCCTCTATTTAGGATCATCTATTAAATTTTGTTTCAGTCTTAATAAAACTCTTCAAAACATCATGTTTTCACCTTTTTCTTGCTTAAGCGCAATAACATTGTTTCCAACCACCGATGCTTCATCATCCATTGTCACTGCGTTCTACTATCTCCTCTTTTACTAGCATCTTGTTTCTCTAAGCATTCCAATGTTTTGTGACCTTCAACTCCACATCTATAAAAACTAATTACAAAATATCCCCTTCCTCTTCCAAAACCTCTACCTCTACTAGTTCAATTTCCTCTCGTACTAGGGTTGTTTATAGTTTCATATTCCTTCTCATTTTCTTTAATTATGCTTGCTCTTCCTCTGCCTCGTGGACCTTTTCCTCTAAACTTCTGCTGAGTTTTTATTTCAACCTTCTCTTCTACCTTTAGGGAAATTTGGTAAGCCTCATCCACGGTATGAAAAGAATGCATACTCATCTCATCCAGAATCACATACTTCAATCCATTCACGTATATATACCCAAACTGATACTTTTCCTCCTTAATTCCTGATCTGAGTGACGTCCTAGAGAATTCTTTAGTATACTCATGCATAAAAACATCCTTTTGCCTCAGATTCTGAAATTGTCTACATAAATTTTGCTGATAATCTACAGGAAAAAGCCTCTCTTTCATTTTACTAACTATTTTCCTCCAAGTCTTGATCTTTTCCAGCCTACGATCAACTCTAGCATTTTGAAACATGTCCCACCAAATGGCTACATGTCCTTTCAACTTTGGGAGTGCATAACGAACTCTATTTGGGTCACAAACATCCTCATATTCAAAGTATCTCTCAAGCTCCCCTATATAGTCAATAAGAGTTTCAACTTTCAAACTTCCATCATAACACGAAAATTCTAATTTTGCACTACCTCTGCTACTCGAATAAGATTATGAATCTAGGTCTAGGTCTTCATTATGTGGTTCACACTCAATCTAGGTCTAGGTCTTCATTATGTGGTTCACACTCAATCTCAGCTTCAGATTATGAATCTGCTTCGACATCCCCATCTCTTATGTGTTCTAACTCTATTATCCTTCTTCATAATTCTTCAATTCTTGCACCTCCACGTGCCACCCCTCTTCTTCTTAGTGACATTATCACAAGCCTCCAAGTAGCTCGAACTCTAAATACCATCCATAACCTCAATACAGACATTGATACACCACTTGTCTTCAACACTCTGAATGTTGATACACCACCAAAATCACGATATTCTCCAACCCACTTTTAGGAGCAGTCACACAATTATTCCAAGAGAATCCATGCTCTAATACCACCTGATGCAGAGGTTAGAAGATGCAACAAACAACTAGTTACAGTACCCTCCCTGCTCTCAGAATACACATTGGAAAGAACATCATGTTATTATCAGACACTATGAAAAAAACACATTGAAATTTAACTGTTGGATACCAATGAAATGCATACATGATTTTATTGATTCAAGGTAAAATCACAAAGTTACATGAGAGAAAATGATAGCAGGAATAAAGCCATTCGAGTAAACACATTCACCAAATGGTCATTCATGTTGTTGTAACATCTATGAACTCGCGAGGTAGATAAAATCTCTGACTCTAATGCGTTGATACTTTATTCAGCCTTTCACTTCACGTTGTTCATTGACTGGATCTGCTCCTCCAACACGTCCTTCATGACCTCTCCTTTTGCGTTGAACCAAAATCTCTTTTCATCACTTCCATCTCTCTTTTTAAACTTGGTGGCCTTCCCTTTAATCGATTTCGCTTCCTCTGCCAAGATCGAATAGTTTCCAAATCGTTCACCTTCCTCAATGGTTTGTCTTCTTTCTTGGAGGGATGGTATTTCATGATGGTATCTTGGGTGCAAAATATTTGACTTAACGGTGGTTGCAACTCAACATGAGTGAGTGCTAGTGACAGTGTACAATTCCAATATACATAGCGGTTATAACATGAGTAACAACATGCTATAACAGGACTATGAGTAACGACATGGGAGAACTAAACACAAGGTGAGATAATTGATAAACAAATGGACCAATAGTAAGAAAAAACAATCCTTATTTGATTCATTATCTACTGTGAGAAATGGAAATGTATTTTCATGATGCATATTGCCCGAAGCCAAGACTTATCTTGCATCACAATCTACACAAAAGAGATCAATTATGGATATATCCCTCTATAAATGACCTCCACCTAGCCATCTCCATCATTAAAGTTGTTAGTCCTTAACAAAGGTACTAACAATATCCATGATATGGTAGCTAAAGAACATCCAAAGCCACTTTGGAGAAATTAGCCAAAGTTTCTTTACGATGAAAAATATTCAAGGTATACCATGTCATGAACCATGTTAGGTCCTTCGTTGGGTCTTCACTATAATTCGTTAGTTGTATGTGCCATTTGGAAGGCTCATATTTATGTGAGGAATTTTGATGGTTTTCAAAATTAAATGACGATATTTCACATGTTTTCCCCTTCTAACATTTGGGTTTACTTTCGTGCCCATGTTTTTTCCATATATATATATATATATATATAATCATCTCTCACATGGTTTTTAATTTTTTATTGAACAAAACTATTAAAAGGTACCCCCTGGAGGTAAAATTTCTTTTTTATATTTTTTACTTTTGTGTACAAATAATATGATTTGTCATATCAATTTACAAAATATTAAAAGCATCTTGAGCAAGGGTTTTGTTAACCCAAAAAAACCATTGATCGAGGGTTTGGATTGCTTTCCAAATTAACTAAATTGAGGGCTTATTGAATCTCTTTATTGAGATTTAAAAATCTCATTTGGGAGCTTAAAATAGCTCTAGCGATCCTCCAAAAGACTCAAACCTCAAGCAAGCTTCAAGAAAACTCATCCCTCAAGTGAGGCTCAAAACATGATGCATCTAAGTTTTAGTTGTTTTTGGCTTGTTAAAATCACAATTTATTTATTGTGTAGTAAAGTTATTGACATAAAGATATTTAAAATCTAGTAGACCAATAAGCATGTTGTTAGAAATCTCTAGGTTGGTATTAATGCAACTAGAAAGAATGCTAATTCAAAATATCATAATGTTACACATTGTGTATTGTCATAATCAATTGTAAATAAGACCACAAGACAACATTGTTTCCTCAGAGACACAAATTATTTAAAGTAGGTGCCAAAACCCTTGAAAAGTATTATATTAGAAGAGAAATCATAGACAACACTAGTGAAATATATTATTGGACCTTCGTTGGTGTTCTATCTCATTTTGACATGAAGTTAATTGAAGATGTTAAGGGATTAGTCCAATTGTTTTGGCATGAACATACTAGGCCCTCATCTAATCAAAAGTATGTTCAAAAGTTTAGAAGAGGTTCTAGAAACCATGAATTCCATATTAAACAATTTCTTGACATGTCACAAACATAAATGTATGGTAGATTCAAGAATGAGCACAAGGAGTTGAACCTAGGCCAAATATCCTTTGAGAAATGCAAACCTTGGTATGTTAGAACATGCAAAGAATGAAAGACATATCGTTGTAGATACTGTCATAGCCACATTTCACAAGCGCTCTTGACTCACCAAAGGTGGTGTGTGGCATTGCCAAGAAGGCTGCTTGAGGAATTGCCCACCCAAGTGCCTAGCCTACAGACTACGCCTTAACTTGCGGAAACTGTTTTTATCTTTTTAAACTTTAACTCTTCTTACTGTTTACTTAGTCTCATTAGCCTTGCCGGCACATTCAACACTTAGCCAACAACCAGTAAAACGCAGCACTAAGTAAAATGCAGTACACAGAGAATAAAGGTGGGTTTCCCAACTTGGCAGAGCCCTTTAACTTTGTATAACAAAATGGAATAGTATTACATAAACTGAGTTTCCCAAGGTAGAGCTCCTAGTGCACGCCCAACCAGCTGCTACACCCAGAAAATACAAGAGATACAAAAATGTAAAAGACTGTCTCTTTGCCAAAGACGCCCAGCCTTCTCTGCCTCTCCTCAGCGATGCCGCATACCTCTGTGTAGTTCTGTTCTGTTCCCTTTGAAAAACCAGCGACTTAACCCTCCTTGATCAATCCCTTGTTGCTTGATTTGAAATGACTTACACTTCGTTTACTTATAGCCTTCTAGGTGTCTTGCCCATGCCAACTTGCCATCTTGCTTACCGCACAAGTCACCCCTTGTCGGTTCACCAAGTCAACTTCAAAACACACTTGGCCCACTTAACCGTTTCGTTGATGTCACCACACCAAGGTTTACTTTGACTTAGACGTTCACGGGTCCACTTGCCGAAGCCTCTAGAGTGTCACGCGCACACTTTGCTGGTGAGTTGCGTGTCCCTTTACTTTGACCGAAGCGCCCATCTATTTGACCGCCATTCATCGCTAACCGTGCCGTCGTGTGCGCGCGCCCGTCGTCTGCACGCCCGTGTGTTTACTTACCAAAACGCTCTTTTACCGGAGCGCCCAACTGTCCGCACATTTGTCCGTCCGCACCTCCGTCCGTCTGCACATAGGGGTCGTCCGCACACTAGGGCCGCATGCCCACACCTAGGATCGCGTGCCTGTTTACTGAATGCCTTCACTAACTTACATGCCGATCCACATGCTCAAGGGTCGCGCGCCTCAAAGGGGCCGCATGCCCATCACCAATGTCATCTTTTCCAAGGGGCGCCCGTGCTAAGTCATGCAGGCGCTGACCTTGGGGCGCGCCACATTCCCGACCTCCATGCCAGTGGTGAATATGGGCACTTGCTATCTTAGCCAAGCGAGAGCGCAACTCCATGTCGAACCATCATGTCCACGACACCTTGCCCAAGTGTGCCACCACTTAGGTGTGTTGAAAAACGTGGTTGTGACAGCCTCCCCCACTTAAAATTGTTGTCATCCCGGCAATGTCAACTGCTGCAACCTCTGCGTGAACTGAAGCCACACTGCCGCAACATCTGAGCTATTCATAACTCAACCGCAGTACTGCTTTCTTGACCACCTACTTCCAACCTGTGCTCCATGCCTTCCATCCTGTTTCTGTTTGCTGTGTACCTTAAGGAAAAACTGGCTAGGTAGCTAATCCAACCGTGTGTTCATCACTTAAGACAAACTTCCTCATTCTGGAATCATGTTTCCAGCGTTCTTCTTTCAGTGTCCGCAAGCCTTCTGCACTTTACCTTGGCGAAAAACAGTATTTTAGGCCACCTTGCCAAAGGTGCCTAGGGCCTCACCGTTGTCGCCAAAGACGGTGAGCCCATCTGCTGCTAGATCAAGTGAAAAGACATGGGCGATGCCATAGGCCTCCGCTGCCCGTATCTTCCACACCATACTGTCCAAAGTCGACTGCGTCACTGCTAGCACTAAGCCCTTTCAACCGAGCCCAATATTGTGCAAACCCGACACCATCAGCCGTCCAAGTACTCATGTCTGTCGCAAACTCTGTGCGGTCATCCAAGCCAACCGAAGACACCATCTTCGTCTGCTATGACCTCCTCTTGGCTCGCTTCTTGGCTGCTTTACTTGTTACTTCAAATGGCTTGCTTGCCTTGTCGTCGCACGTCTCAATGTGCCTTGACGTCTCCAAGCATGCCAAAATTTTCTGTTCTTGAAGAATTCACAACTCTGCCACAGCTTCTGTAGCCATGGTTTCCTTAGCCACTTCTTCATTTACTGGTTCCAACAACCGCTTGCTTTCCAAGTGAGCAAGTACCGTGTCAACTTCGATTGGTTGGAAGCCAACCTGCTGCAACCGCTCTCTTGTCAACTCTTTTTCTAGAATGCCTATTGATCCAGATGGAGATAGGTGGCCACACACCTATTCCACTGGCTCAAAACAATTGTCCATTGTGGCAGTTTCCTAGTTATTTTTCAGCAGTTTTTCGAGTCCTAAACTTCTGGGGCCGTTTTGAGGCCTTAAACGATGTTTTTTGGAGATTCGGGGCCAAATGGTTGCCATCAGCATGCATTTTGTTAACCAAAAGTTGTAAAGCTTAGATAGACCTTTCTAACGAGCTATCGAACGCCCAAATCGGAGATCGTATGCAAAAGTTATGACCCCGGGAAGTTGACTGTTCAACTTACCACCGTGGGGCCGCAAACTTTATGACGGTTCATCTTCTAGGGTTACGTTTTGGGACTTTTGGGGTTCTCACCTAATTTTTATTATAAATAGGCCCCTTTGGCCTCATTTTGTATTCAGCTTGGCACGAATGAGCGTAGCGACCACATCTCTTCTCAGAGATAGCTACCACCATTCTAGCAATTGTATTACAGTCTGTTCTATTTCCGCCATTTAATAGAATATGTGTTTACTGTATCTCTGTTATCTTTGCAAAATGTCTATGATTATTATGATGTGTATGTTCTTTCATTTCGTTCACGCATAAATCCGGATCAGTGGTATCAGAGCAATCTGCTCTTTGTTTGTTTCTCGGCGCATGTCCCCGAAGAGGTCCGAGTATAGAGAATTTGGTCTTGAACTAGTTTCACTTGATCATTCTCGCCGTCCCAAACGACCTCCCATGGCGGAAGAAAAGAGAGACGACGGAGCAGGAGATCCTATCAA
>LPNX011222637.1:49731-72519 GCA_001517045.1 Pseudotsuga menziesii
GCTCTGGCAGCCGGCGCCGCAGTAAGCAGAGGTCGTCCCACAGTATCCATACTTGCTGCAACACAGCCCGCTGGCACAGCCACAGTTTTGGGCATTAACACATACGCCCAGCAGTAGCAGCACTAGCACGAGTGCCATTACCCATTTTTCACCACCAGTTTTCCCCATTGCCAACAATTTCTTAAGACTCGCTCCTCACTCTGATATTTGATTCTTTGATTCGTTGATTCAAGAAACTGAAGGGGATGCTTGCTCTATTTATACAGAAACCTCAACCCGGTCTGCTCCTCCTTTAGCTTCTTTGGGTGGCAACTTGGCAATACCATAATCCAGATCCACAGACTACAAGACTTTGAATTTTGAAACAATTGCATGTTGCCACGTGTCAATACGCGGCGGCGCCTCAGGACGCGGGTTCGTTGAATGCGTCCATTTCTACTTTCCATTGCGCCGCCTTCCACGACCCGACCTGCTACTAAAGTTGCCATGATTTACTCGTTGTGTTGTGGTTTCAACTATGACGAGATAAGGCCAATGGCGTGGAGATAAGGCTTCATTTTGGATGATACGGGTACCAAGATTTTCAGCATCTTTGGGAAGTTTGTTTTCATCTGTGTATAGTTAGTTGAATGTGACAACACAATCGTACTCTTGGATGATATGGGTGCCAAGATTCTAACCATGTCCATGATAGTCTGGTTTTTCCTTTCAACAACTCGATTCTGTTTTGGATTGTATCTGGTAGTGAACTAGTGCTGGATTCCATGCTGTTTACAGAACTATATAAATTAATGTCAATCATATTCACTTCCACCATCCAACCTGTGCACTTTGATGGATTTACCAAACTGATTTTCAGTCAATGCCTTGAATTCTTTAAACTTGGAGAAAGTATCTAATTTGTGCTTGAGAAAGTATCTAATTTGTGCCTAAGAAATTAGACCCATACTTTCCTGCTATAGTCATCAATAAAAGTCAGAAAATAAAAGATACCTTTTATGGATCGGGCTTGCATGGTCCACATAAATCTGTATGAAATAACTCAAGGTGTTCTTTGGCTTGGGATAAGGAAGTTGGGAAGTTGCCCCTTTGATGTTTCCCTAAGATACAATCTTCATAAGAACTGAAATGTTCATTCATGACCAGTAACCCCTTGACCATGGATTGTTTTTACACAAGATTGAGACTCTGGAAGGGTTGATAACTAAACCTACAGTAACACAACCAAGTATCATCTAGACTAGACACAAGATGTGCATATGATTGTGACATGATTACACTTTTGAGACTAACAGGGAATATTCTATTCTTGGTCATTTCTACTTTGGCTAATAGTCTTCTACTTGGGGATTTATCATAGATGGTACAATAAGTATCAATAAACCTGACATCATACTTGTTTTTAATTAGTTATCCCACATTGAGCTGATTGACTTTTAGATTAGGAACATAGAATACATCATGTATAAACTTCTTCTTATTTTTTTTAGTAAGAACGCTAACAATGCCTCTTCCTTGAGCATGAACTAGACAATGATCGCCTAGCTTGATTTTTGTATTGACAAAGGAATCTAAGCTAGAAAATAACAATGTGTTACCTTTCGTATGATTGTTGCAGCCACTATCCAACAACCATACATCTAAGTGATGCTCCTCTTTAGTTGCTTGAAATGAGAGGAACGTGGCTTCTGATGAGCCTTCTTCAACATTGGAGACATGGGATCTGCCACTATTACGATCTTCTTTCTTCTTTATGCATTCTTGTCCATAATGGCCATACGTTTTGTAGTATTTGCACTGGATGTTGGACTTATTTGTCCATCTCTTACCTCTTTCCCTCCAACTTTGAGAGTTGTGAGAGTGATCTAAATTGTCATGAGTAATTCTATCCTCTATAGATTGAGAACCTATGCCTCTTCTGCCTTTTCCTCTACCTCCTATTCCTTGAACTTTGTTGAGGGAATCCTAAGTGTTGACTGCATTTGGCAAAGACTCTTCTTCTTGATTGAGTCGAGCTTCATGGGATAGAATGGAACCCAAAAACTCTTCTAGGATGAACTAAGACAAATCTTTAGCTTCTTATATAGTAGTAACAACCGTGGAAAAATTCTTGGTGAGACATCTGAGAATATTTTCGACAACAATTTTTTGTTCCAAAACTTCTCCAAAGGTTTGGAATTGAGTCACAGTGTTTGAAACCATTTTGAATCTGCCAGTTCCTTTGTATGCATATGCGAGGAGATTCCAAGATTGATTCATAGTGGTGGCTCATGAGAATCCCAAAAAAATGGACTCCTCGATGCATCTCTGGATAAACCATTTTGAAATTAGATTTCTTTATATACGAGCTTCAAATGCATTCTTCTAAGCATTAGACATAGTATCCACAGTGGTCGCATCTGGTTCTATGAACTAGGTTTCAAAGATGTCCCAAAATTTATTGAGCTAGAGAACATTTGCATCTTGATTGACTAGAATTTATAGTTGGTGCCAATCAACATTGGTGTGGATATTTGCTTCATATCTGAGTTGATTAAGCTGGTAGTAGCCATTGTCTTATCATTTTCTAGACGATCAAACTAGATCTGGAGAGAATATATGGTATTTACTTAGTGCCATAGCTTCTAGATCTAACACAGGGCAACACAAGGTGCGACACTCCACAAACGTGTAAGTGAACAGTGGTTACTGCACTTTTCCTTAACAGTTTATGTAATAGTGTTGCACTTTTCCTTAACAACAAGTGCGACAATGTCTCACTTTTCCTTTACAAAAGGTGGGGCACTTGAAGTATGTCATAGTTCCTAATAGGATAGGATGCCACAACACTCCAATGATGTAAAAAAAAGATACGTTGGTCCTTCACTCTGCGAAGAAAACTTCACACCGATGTGTTCACGACCATCTTGACCAACAGACTCCAATGGATGTGAGATTGGATCTATGTTCTTTCTAGTTTGTGAAAAGGATTACCAAAGCAAACTTATCAGAATTGGATTAGATTCACTCTAATACCATGATAAATTTTAACATAAGAGAAAAAAAGAAAGGACATAACACATGTGGGCAGATTGATTTCCTTCTCACTATTACTTGCAAATACTTATAGCAAAATCAATACAATGTAGTGGTTGACAAGATCAAACCATCATAAATGCTAACTAACTGGAAATGGTCAAAGTGGACCAAAAGAGTAAATCAACAAACTACTCAACTAATCAACTAGTTAATGAAGTAGTGGTTAGTATGTGGACCAGGGAGACTACATCCTCTAACAAATTAGTGGGGATAACGTAGAAAGGGGGGAGTGGAGAAATTTAAAAAAATGATCCATGATATTGAAGATGTATGTAACTCTTTTATTTTATTATTTTCATTCACTAAAAATGTTGAATGTTATGTAAACACGTGTAAACTAATATACTATATCATTTGACGTGTTGAAATATATTTAAAATATAATTTCATTTTATTTTCTTTATACATCTTTTTATACTAACAAGGGAGATTTGCATAAAAATCAATCCATGCTTTGAACTTAAGTGTTTTGAAACTGAAAAATGGACAATATCACTCAAGATTATGAGAATGAATTATGAAAAATCTATAGCCATTTCCATTTCATCCTATATATTTGTCAAGTATCTTGCAATGATCCTTAAAATATCTATATTTAAAAGGTAAAAATATAAGAAACTTCACCATTTGAAATATCCATAGAATTTGGATCACAATCTATAACAACTGAGAAAATTGTTGGATTACCCTTATATATTCCTCAATATTGTTGGATCACCCTTATACATTCCTCCATTGCAATGCATTATTTTTTTATCAACAATTATGATAATATTGGGAAAACTTGTCATGTATCCAAGCTCACAAAAATAAGATACTTGATTTGTCAAGAGCGACCCTATCACACCCATCACATATGTGAAAACTTTAATTTGATAAAGAAATCGGAGATATACTTCTCCTCTTTTAAGACATAGAATAGCCAGTATAAGTAACATAATAAATCCATAAATGACTAAGTACTGATGTAATGTAATGTATGATAGATGGTTAATAGTTACATGGGTTTGGGCTTTACATAAGCCCGCCATGCACCTTTTCATAAAAGGGCATGACTATTGACTTTAGATAGTCTTTTAATTAATAATAAATTAATATTAATATTAATTTATTATTTTAATGTTACATTTCCTTCCCCTTAAGTGAAGCTTTTGTCTTCAAAGCTTCATTGAAAGCAATGTCTGATTTTGCTTGAACTGACATCTCCGGATCCTTTGCGACACTTGATGAAATGAGATGATACCAGTTACATATTCCCTAGGAGAATTTCTGCATCGTATCTATTGTGGTCCATCCCAGATTTATTTTGATCAGACCTCTGAGATGATTTGGGAAATGCGCTGTCTTAATTGTTGCTTAGTATGTCAAGTTGCTTGTCTGTCAACATAACTCTTTTGTGAATGCTCATGTTAGCCTTGTCGTTGGTCAAAATAACGATTATAATTGGGATGTCTGTAAGGCGTATGTGTTGTTTGTTTTTATTCCTTTTGAACTGCGACGAATACTTCCTTCACTTCCTTGACTTGATTTCTGGATGCATCTTCCTGGATTTGCGCTACTTTGTTCTCCAATAGATTGTTATGATTCAGAATCTTTTCGAATATTTCATCTTGCGACTCTTTGTCATTTTCTAACTTCTTGATTTGTTTCTCTGGTTCTTGAATAAGAATC
The DNA here is from genome assembly GCA_001517045.1 of Pseudotsuga menziesii. Taxonomy (NCBI): domain Eukaryota; kingdom Viridiplantae; phylum Streptophyta; class Pinopsida; order Pinales; family Pinaceae; genus Pseudotsuga; species Pseudotsuga menziesii. The sequence continues at coordinate 54,481 of LPNX011222637.1, forward strand.
TTTTGACACTGGTTTTCTTCTTTATTTTCTATAACTCTTCCTTCGAGGTCTTCATTGGGTTGTTCCTTATTGCAACTATGTTTCATTTTTTAATCTTTGCAATTAATGTTTTGTTATGATTTCGTAGTCGAAAAAGTTCTTCGGAATTGCTTGATAACACCTTGTTGATTTTTGTAATTTCCAACTTATGTGTCTTCTTAATGTCGTCATGTTGTTGCTGGAGTTTTTCCTTTTGTTGCTGATGTTGACATAATTCGAATTCTTGATTTTCTCACTTTCTCTGGATGTGCTCCAACTCATTATATTTGTCCATGATGAGTTTGTTTAAAAGATTTATTTGTTCTTCTAACTCTTCATATCGTCCATCAGTTGATTCTTCATCTATAGTTTGCAATAAGGGGACTATCACTGAGAAATCCTGTAGCATTATTTTCTTCTTCTCATGGAAGAAGGTGGTGCACTTCTTTTTTGCATTGACAGAGAATGCTCCTAGTGTTTCCAACTAGTTATAACCCAACATTATGTCGATGAGATGGTGTTCTATCGCCGCGACAATGAATTGAGCTACAAAATGATAATCATCGATTTGTAACAATACTTCTATTTGATCTTCGTTTTACTCATTCTTCATTGATTCTTGAACTTGTACTTGATTTGTGACATAAATTGTTATAAAATCTTCCTTGTTGGATAGGAAAATAGCGATGACAATTGGACTTTCATCAAATATCCAATAAAATTTCAGCATTGCCATCGACATTTTCGTCGAAACATTGAGAAAACTTTTCTCTGCTTTATTAAAATCTGTCTCTTCCATTTTTGCTTGTATTCTTTCCTAATTTTGATTTGTTCTCTTTTCCATTATATAATAATTGTATTTATTACAATTATTAGGTATTAATTATTAATATTATGATATTAATAATTTTTTTTTGAAAATAATGATAATAATAATAATCTTATATTTTGAAAAATTATATATGTTGTAACATATAATAGCATAAATATTATTATTTAATAATAATACTTTTATTATATTTTTTATTTTGAAATATTGCAATTTAGGGTTTTAAACCTTATCTTAAGTAAGATGGCAACGACGATTATTGGGTTTTATTTTTTTCTTATATTATTATAATCTATCTAATTTTTTTTGTACTTAGTTGGTTGCAGGTTTGGGTTTGCTGGCGTTGTCTAGTGAAGGGTTGAAGGGAGTGCATAGCATGGGGAGTGCACATGGAGCAGCACACGATAGTTAAGGGAGGAGGAGGTGAGCGATGGAGATGAATGGGAATGGTGGTGCAGTTGGATCCATGGAGGGAATGTGCAGGAGGGTGGACATGGAGCTAGAGGACGACAGGCAATGAAGAGGAGGGAACGAGTAGGAGGGAGTCCCGAAGGCGAGCTGCAGGAGCACGAGGAGGGGATGTGCGAGGGAAGATGCGAGGTGAATGAGATGCGGCGGGGCAGGGATATGCATGGAGGTGGACTAGTGGAATGGCTGTAGAGGTGTCAGGGGTTGGAGGTTGTAGGATGGTGAATGGGAGGCAGAGCAGAGGTGGATGGTGGACACGGTGTAATGTGTACACGGGAGAGTGTGGAGAAAGGAGGAAAAATGCAGGCGATGGAGGTGGGAAGGAGGTGTGGTGGAATAAGGGTTGGTGTGCAAAGGATGTGTGTGGGATGGTGTGTTGGTAGCAAAAAAAATGTGTATGGGGGAGATGGGATGTGGACTATGGAGCAGAAATGTTGGAGACAACAGGGGAAGCATGGAGGACGTGGGCCAAATGAGGAACAACGTATGGAAAAAAAATGAAATGCAAAGATGGAGGATGGAGAAGAACGTATGGGAGGTTTGGGAAGAGGAGCAGTGATGTGGGAATTTATTATGATTTTATGGTCACAGACCAAAATTCAAGAAAACCTTGGGTAAGGGCTAAAATCCAAAAAGATGGCTAAAGGTCGGGATCTAGCCAACGAGGCTCTGATACCACTGAAGGAAAAAAGTTCCTCAATAATTGAATAGCGAGTATAAGTAATGTAAGAAAGCCATAAATGGCTAAGTAGGAATATAATGTATGATAAATGGTTAAAAGTTACATAGGTTTGGGCTTTATTGCACCTTTTCGTAAGGGCATGACTATTGACTTTAGATAGTATTTTAATTAATAATAAATTAATATTAATATTAATTTATTATTTTATTGTTACAAACATTCATTAATACAATTCAAAAACTCGATAGAAATATTTCCCATGGGGTTAAAAAGGTATAGATAGGTTTAAAATGATTTTTTTTTTACCAGGGGAATTGGCAACCGGGGCTATGATGGTACTCGCGTGACACAGGGTCCAAGGATCCATTCCTGCTACCAATATACCCCTAGGTGCCCCACACCCACTTGCAATACATGGGACACAGGTAAACCTGGGTGGGATTTGATCTCGTGACCTCCTTTGCAACAAATGACTTCATATCAAGCGGCACCAATGATCCACACCCGTTTGGGCTAAGCGACATATATATTAAATATTTAAACATCGCCCTATTTTTTTGTATTTAAGGGAGGCTATAAATATGAAATAAAAGAGGAGATCGAAAACATAGTGAGATGATAATGAATTTTGTTTTTTAATTAGCCCCAACCTTTCTAATATTTCGATGAATTGTTTAACCATACCAATATATAGATAGGCTCATAATCCCATCCATGATGGAGTTATATCAATTAATATGAAAGGTATTATTAGTCCTAGCCAAAATCCATGATACTATTATTTTTGATAGTCGTTGACCAAGTATTAGTTTGTGTTGACTATAATGCAATGCTTCATTTTAACAAAAGTTTCAAACTATTATTTTTTCAATTAATATAAACATCAAGTTTTTATGTACGCTAATTGGTTTATAATTTGAAGCATTATTTTCGCAATGACGACATGAGTGTTGGGAATAGCTCGAGTGTCTGATAATGCTTTGACTTTATGACAGCTACACGAGAGAGATTACTGGGGAGCAACTTCTTTGTCCTAGGTTTGTGTATAGTTTTGTTTAAAGGGAGGAAGGAGGTATTCAATGCATTGATAGCCAACCAACACCTCACCTCTATGCATTCACAACCACCCTGCTTTCTCAATCACCATCGCTGCCACCACCGTAGAAATTATACTTTCGTACAATGTAAAGAAATAAATGTAATTTCAGAAATGCAATGTAGAAAATGCATTAAAACCAAATTTTATTGCAAGTTGACATTCAGAATTATATGCAAAGAAAGGAGAGGGGAGGAAGATGAAATGAATAATTTCAATTAGCGAGGGTAGGAGACAAATTAATCATGGTCTAATGGGTGTCATTATACTAAGTGCAAAGAAGGTGTATTGACTTGGCAGGGCCCTGCAAAACCTATGCCAATGCGTTCCAAAGACCTTGCACCCAATGCAAAGAAGGTATATTGTTTCAATAGGTTTCTGTAGCACCCATGCCAATGCATCCCAAAGACTGGTCGTAGCATGATTTCCATCAAGGAGTTGCAAGAGCGTTTTCATCTATTCTTGCACCTATTCTGCAATTAACTTGATTTGACATAAACTTTATGGCTCTCAATGGAAGCATTGGGTACGTACAACAATCAAATCATACTAGCATTATTTTGCATCTTAAGGTTTTTGTACAACAATTGATGTTCAGAGTAACTAAATCATATTGAGCACTTACCTTACCATGGGGTGAGCAAGTCAATCTATTTTAGCAGGCATCTTGTTATCTATGACATTTGATTTTTTCCACTCTTGTAGCGCCTTTTATTAGAAGACATACTCAACTTTGTAGCCCAGAAAGGAATTATGAGTATATAACTATTTGAAATTTTATATTCCTTTGCAAACTCATATATAATTCCCGCGTAGAATCTTAGTCTGCACCATTGAGTTGCACTGCCACCTCCATTTTCATTGCATGTAGCATCCTTTCTCGTCGTGCATTCAACAAATTTAATTTAATTTTTTAAAATAACATATTGATACCATTTTTGCACATTTCGAAAAAATATTTTATGGAAAGAATGCTAATGTTTATTCACCGAGAGTATGAACAACAAACAATGCAAATTTGTAGCAGTCTAAAGGACATGTGTTTATTAACTCAAAACATAAATTCACATCGATTGCTCACATAGAAGCTCACATTATTGGATTGAGATACGAGACCTTTGTCTCCATAAGCGGGAAGACGAGAGGAATGTAGGGTACAAAAGATTTTGTTGCAATGTCAGGGCCAAAATCCGACTAGATGGTTTTTACTTCATTATAGTGCCCACAGATACAGTTTTTTTTGAGTATTTCTTGTTAGAATAAGTGGTTCTCATCACAGTAGGTGCTATACAAAGAGGTTGCTCATTGTTATTAGTTGTGTGTCTCTGGCATGTCATGGAATGTCACTTACTGCACATCCCTTGTAGCCTCTTCTTTCCAAATTCCTATCTATTTTCGTAGGTAAGTGGCCTACTACTTATACAGGTAAAGCAACATGGCAAAGGAAAAATCAAACTTTTCACTTCAATTGCACATATGGTTAGACCAAGGTTCTAGTAATTATAACATATTGCATTTGTGGATTTGGGTCTGGTCCGACCTAAATTTCTTGGTTCTTTGACAAGTGGTAAATAATAACATGAAGTCCTTGTTTTGCAGACTGTCATCCTTGAGATTTAAGAGATATTTATCAATATTATTAAAAAAAACATTTTAATTAAGGTGGCATTGGTGGCATGCACATATTGAGGTCCTTCCATGTTCACTTCGATCTAATTAATATTGACACTATGAAACAAGTTTTACTACACTGTGCATGTCTACAAGAAGTCGTAGAAAAGCATCTATGCAACTGTAAGAATCCATAGAGTTAGCAAGCCACAAAGTCATCGCACCTGCTGGGGCGGTGCTCAATAGAGTTGCGTAAGTGTTGGAGCTAATATGTTAATGTTTTGATGCATATTTATCCACTGACCATCACCTTTTGACACTCTTTGGGAATCCTCACATAAGCTTAGTATAAGCTTGATTGATTTCAGTCTTAATAGAAATGTTCAGCAAGCCACATAATAGTCATCCTTAGGGGCAAGCAATTACTGGGCACTTTCAATCCTTAGCTAGTGTGATCATGATTGACAGAAACTATGTTTCCATGCAACACTTGTTGTAATAGTATGGGTAATACTTTTTTTTATATTGGCTAATAATATCTAGTGACAAGAAAAAATGAAATATGAAAAATATTTTCTTTTTATCTTAGTAATTGTATTCTCAACAATACTTACTTCTACTATAAACTATATTTAAGCTCATTCGAGTCATCGCTACCTCTTATGCACGATGTGTCACATAGTACACTCATGGAAAATGTTTCCACACAAAACCATGGGCTAAAATGACATGTCATCGATTAACTATGTCGGTGGTTTACCACGGGGTCTTCATTCGCTGAAACTATGCCATATCACCTTCGTTCATGGGATATTAAAGAATACACCTAATTTCAATAGATATTGATAAATATCTACCAAAATCCTTTTGTTGATCCCCCTCCCAAGACATATTTCCAATTAAAAAAACCCAATTTTTACAAGTTACATTTTTACACCCCCCAATACCTATAAATCCCCCATGCCCTACTCCCCAGCCCCCCAATACCTATAATATATTGAGCTTATTTTCACAATTAAAAAACCCCCCCCTTTATGAATGAACGTGATAAGATATTGGTCAACAAGGTGAATCCCCCATGTGGTTCCCTAGGTCACATTCCACTTACTATAAAATCTTACGAAAACATAGTAGACATTCACTCAATGTGCAACAAATCATTCTATTTTGCTAGAAAACCCATGAGACTTGTGATGTTATGATAAAGTTTTGAAAAAATAAGCAAAAATGCAAAATAAATCTTCATGGTGTTGATGTTAATGTAGTATTAAAATATATTTTTAAGAATTCTTTTCAGTGGAAAGTAAGGAAGAGTACAACTACCCCAATAAAATGGATAAATTGATTCTAAAGAGAAAATGACAAGTCAATTTGGAAGATAAATTAAAAGTACAAGCCTATCTAATTGTGGAAAATTCAAGTGAAAAGAAGAAAATAAATTTAAAGTGCTTCCAAAATTTATTTTTACATTCAAGCAAGCTCATCTCTCCCTCAAGTGGTGTGCACTTCTCAAGGAGAACAACTGAAGATGAAGAGAAGCTAATTTTGGGCTTATCTATTATCTTTATCTCTCTCAAGGTTCTTGTGGAAGTAGAGCACATTCTTGTGCTAAGGCTGAATTTTCATGATTTGTATTGTTCCTGTATTGGATTTATTTTCTTCAGAAAAAAGTTTGTTGGGTTTTCTCCTGTTTGGATTTCTCAAGATAAATCTTTCAAATTAGAGTAAATTTGGGGTCTAAGACGGGCTTTATGAAAAAATGTGTCATGGATGAGTTTATGATGAGTTAGATTTCTCAAACCAATAGAATTTCAATATTTCGGTCAACCATTATGATTGAATTGGCCTTATAGAAATCAATGATGCTTATTTGTCATATTTTTATTTGACAATAGATAACTTTGTATAAATCTCACCTTAGTTAAGAAAGTGAAAAGTTTATCTCAAAATACAATAAATATACAACATTTTATAATATCACTACTTCCAATTATTTTAAAATTTAAATCTAAGATTAATTAAAATAACAGTGGAGTCATTTGAAATAATAATAAAAAATATTTATAAAACTAATCTTTAACCCCAATATATATATTATTTTAAATGCAATTATCTCTAAATAATAAATAAAATTATTCTTTTATTTCTAATATCACTAATTAATACCTTGTTTAAATATTTTAAATATATTTAATTACTACATTCTCCAATTATTAAATATTTAATTACTACATTCTCGAAGAATCGTAGTATAAAATACAAATAAAATCTAGAATTTTAATATGGTTAAAGAATGCAAACTTATTAAAAATCTAGATATATTTAATTACTTAAAACACTTAAATATTAATATAAAATATAAAATTCAATATTTTTAATATTACTAAATAATCTAAATATATTTAATTAACTAAAACATTTAAATATTAATAAATAATCTAAATACATTTAATTAATTAAATTTTTTTAATATTAATATAAAATTTAATATTTAATATTAGTAAATAGTATTAATAAGTTTTATATAAAAATTAAACTAATAATAATAAAATTAAAAAATTAAAAATAATGAATTTAAATGCTTTATATAAAAATTAAAATATGTAATTAAAATCAAAGTTTTAAAATTAAAATAAATAATTAATTTAAACATGTATTTAAGCTTTATATAAACAAATATATTTAATTTAAATAAAAATTTAATTTTTATTATATATATATATAATAAATTTTTGTAATTAATATATATTATTAAATATATAAAAAGTTATGGTATATTTATATCAAATTTTAAAAAATATAATATAAATTTAAAAAATTTATCACTATATCATTTATTATGTGTACAAGAATCTAAAATTTTCATTAATATTTTTTTAGCTATCACTCCTTAACTCTACATTGATGATGATGATGATGATGGTGGTTAACGTCATTTGAGACCAAACTTTGTTCTATCAAAACTAAAGAAACATATTATTTAGTTTGTTTTAAAATTGTATTTATGTGCTCAAAGAGCTTGGAGAGAAGCGCCCTGAGCTCACTATAATTTTGACAAGTTAATAAGCTAGGAAGGTCGGTATTGCAACAAAGATTATGAAACTGAGATTTAATGTGGGTGTACGTAGGGCACTCTATGGGAAATTTATTTTCATCCTCAATGTTCATATTCTCACAGAGATGGCAAATCCTTTCCACCATGTTGTTTTAGGAACTTCCCAACGACCGGTTTCACTATGGAGCTCATGGGAGTTCGTTCTTATCTTGGCTATATTAATTTTTTTCTTTGAACTAGTTAAAATATAAAGATACTTTTGATATTCTAGAGTAAGGTTGATGACCTCTTTATAATATCTTAATTTCTTTTAGCCTCTAAATCTTTCTCACACCACATTTTCTCTTTAAACGTAGAAGTAAAAATATTTTTAATGTTATTAATATTTTCCAATACAAAAGTTTTGTTGATCTCCCAATGGTTTAACCAAGCCCTGGTATCTTTATACCAACCTCGCTTGAGCCTTAGGTGATTTTGGCTAGAATTTAAAGCTAGCTTAGGAAGTCTATGGTCTCCCATGTTATTGATTTTGTGCTTGTATAATAGGAGCCTAGTCATAGCGAGACTTTCAATAGGGGGGAGATCCACTTCTATAAGGAGAATAGGGTAGGGTGTATTGCTTTTAATTTTGAGGCTATACATTATAAAACGCTTCTGGATTTGCTCAATATTTCTCCAGGATTCTCTAGAGATGCTGCAATCCCAAACCTCGCACCCATACAAGATAACAGGAGTGACTAAAGTTTCAAAGAGGAGCTTCTTTTTATCCCACACCATAAGGTTTGTTGCCTTACAATTATTTTCAAGACCAAAATAAGCTTTGTACCCTACATTAATCCTTTTCTCAATATTGTAGTTCCATTTGTGCTTGTGATGAATATCAACTCCTAAGTATTTGTAAGAAGAAATCTCCTCCAAGTTGCTATTGGCATACACAAAATTAGTGTAAGTGTCCTTTTTGGATTTGATAGTCATAACTTTTGTTTTGTCAGTATTAACAGTCATACCCATGGTAGAGCAAAAATACTTAAGAAGTCTTAGCTGCTTATCAAGATTAGATGGACGCCTGTCCAAAAGAACAATATCGTCAACATAGAGAAGAAGGATGATGACTATTCCAACTAAGATCGTGCCAGCACAACCTGCTTCCTCTAAACAACCTTCTAGCTTATCGATGTAAATTCCAAATAGGGTAGGGGAGATGGGGAAACCTTGTTTAACTCCAATATTACACTTAATATCTTTTGATCACCCCGCGTTGCTCTTAAACTTGGCAATGGAATTCTCGTATAACCTTATTGCAGCAGCTCTTAACTCGAAATGAACCTTTAGCTCTTCTAATCTGTTCCATAGGTTGTTTCTAGGTATCGTATTGAAATCCTTTCTAAATTCCACAAAGCAACAAAAGAGATTGGATTTATCATTACGACATTCCTCCACAATGATCCTGAGCATAACAAGGTGGTCAGTTGTTGAGTGATGCCTTCTAAAACCCGCTTTTCCTTTAGCCTTCTTACCTTCTCTTTCAAGCCATGTGATGAGCTTCTTTTCCAAGATAATACCATATAACTTGGCTAAGAGAGGGATAATCATAATTGTCTGATAATTAGAGGGGTTATTTGTATCCCACTTTTCAAAATAGGGATAATGAGGCTCTGGGTCCATGGTTTAGGGAACCCTTGTTTGACCGCTCGATTGAATAGCTTGTGGATGTGAGGGATGCAAAAATGACGTCCATTTTTTAATATTTCTGCCTGGTAACCTTCAATGTCCTTAGCTTTTCCATTCTCCAGACGCTTAACCCTAAAATCTATGTCTTCTAATGAGAAAAATTCTTCCGTTGTGAGAAGGGTTTCAAAGTTATCTATGACATTTAGGGATTCATAAATATTTTTAAGATAGGAATTCCAGTCGTGCAAAGCAATTCTATTATTATCTGATTTTTTCTAGTTAAAATTTGCCTCCAAAATTTCTTAGGAGCCACCTTAGAGAGGTGTAAGAGATTTTCTTGTCTTTTATGAATATATTGCATTTTTTCCCTTTTAGTTAGGGCTTTGTATATTTTTTTCCTATCAATTTTAAGAGACTCATCAGGAGCTTCCTTAATTTCTCTCCTTGCACTTTTACAATCTTTATCATGCCAAGGGTTGGTTTTGCTATTTCTTTTATTACTTGAAACTTCAATTGGGAACTTGTTAATAGGATGTGAGAGAGTTGTAGTAAAATTATGATAGAGGTATTCTATGTTGTCTATACTTGATAAGGGAAGCAAATTCATTTTTAATTCATTTAGAAAAAGATAATTTTTATTTCTATCAAAGATCAAGTTTTTTTTGCTATGAGGATTATCCTCTATGGGATCTCTATTCATGACAAAATTGAGCGTTACAATTAAAATTCTATGATCTGACTGAGGCTCGTGGTCGTTTAAGATGTTAAAATTTATTATTTCATTGTATAAAAGGGATATCGAAAATATCCTAGTCTACCATGCTGCTACCAAGCCCATGGACACAGGTCATTTGGCTAGAATTCGGCCACTTCTTTAGACCATTGCAAATTATGAGATATTGAGCACTATAGATCTTGACTAGCTCAGACCCAAACAAAATTTCCCCTAAATCTTCAGAGCTTATTTTGTACCTTCCAGCTAGAGTAAGGTCTTCGTCTAACCAAAGAGGAATAGGGTTGGAATGATTGCTTAGAAGAATAGCTTGGTTGCTTTAGGTTTGAGCATTAAAGTCACTCATTAAGAGGATATTACCTTCATTTCTTAGGCTAGAAATATCATTATCTAACCCATTGTAAGGACAATTTTTATCTAAATTGTTTTTCTTATAGAAGTTATAATTAATAGGGGAAAATAACAGATTGCTATGTAGGTTTTTTTATCATTAATGTTAGTAATATCTATCCAAATATATTGGTTGCAAGGGTCTTTTTTATAAAGCCTAACATGGGGGAGATGTTCTTCCAAATGTAACAAGCTATACCCCCAATTCCTCTACGATAGGATCGCTTGTTCCAGGTTGACCATAGTACAAAGCCATCTATGTTAGGGACCTTAGATTCTTTGTGCTCCCAAGTTTCAACTAACAATATAATATCAACTTCATTCAAGATCCAATTTAACTTGGGGCCTTTGTTCCATGGAAGCCCCGACAGTTCCAAGAAAGAATCTAGAGCATGTTGAATTGCTATTGCTTGCTAAATTTTTTGTTTCTATCTCAAATAACGGCATTTCTATTTTTTATTATTGCCCATTTTCCTTCCTTCCTAGCCTCTTTTACCTTTTGAACCTCCTTTGTTAATTCTGCTTGATCTTCTGGAATGCGATATTCATTTATAAATATTCCCAATCCTTTTAGACTTGATGTTTTACTAAGTATGTCATACTTATGGTTAGTAGAGATCACCTTTATCCGGATCAACCTTCCTTTATTCTCGGTTAATTTTCCCACCCTTGTTGCTTCGGTGAGACATGTTGTTTGAATTTGTAATCTATTATTTAATTCTGTTTGTACTATGGCTAATGTATCCTCATCTACCTCCTCTTTCCAACCGAATATTTAAGGTTCAAGATCCTTTTGTTACACTCATGGTCTAATTCTATCAATTTTTTCATTTCTTCTTTAATGGGTTTAATATCTAATTTACCTGCCACACTATTTAGGGCAATATTGTTATTAACTTTTTCTTCTAGTTCTTTAATAATGTCCTTCATTTTAATACTTTCTAAAGTATCAGCGTCTCCTTGTTGAGATGTTTGGTTCGTATCTTGTCTTTTTTTTTCTATTGCTTGCAATCTAATTTCCATTGTCTCCATTTTATTTTCCAATAGTTTTATTTTATTTTCTATTTGTTTTTAGATCTTGTCTTCAAGAGATGTAAATTTATTTTCCAACATGGCTTCTAGCTCTGTTTGTAGCTTAACTTCTTTTTCTTCTCTACGTTTCTCTAATGAATCTATATACTCATAAAGGATTTGTAGTGTAACTGTGCTAGGTCTACCTTTGACAATATTTGGTAGCTACGGTGAATTATTCATACTTGTGAACAAAAGGAAATATATGAGCAATAGATATGTATTAAAAAAAGATAAGGAATATGTGGGTGATTCCATGAAGGTGGGTAACATTTTTTTGCCAAATTTGGCGATGAAAACCTGATTTTTTACTCATGTGCTAGATAGAAGCCCTTGAAACGCATATATGCCATGTGAATTTTGGCTTGCAGTCAAAAAACAAATTGTAGAATATTATGTTTCCTTCCCAACAATATTTTTTTTAAAATATTCCAATGTCATTTAATGTGTGAAATTTTGCATTTAATGAACTATGTGACCTTTAAAATTTGAAGAAGTTAATAAGTGGCTCGTGTCCATCCCCAATAATTTAATCTTACATTAATAATTTAAAAAATATATATACGAGCATGATATACACAAAATGTATTGTGGTATGCATATTTTTTTGTTAATTTATTTCGCAATATACAATTATTTATTGTTTTTCAAAAGTGACCACATCTGATTTCAACATCATTTTATACACGTGTGTCCATCCCAGCTTTTTTTTCACTGTTTTAAAAAATTGAAAAACCAAAAATACCCTTTTGAAGACGACGCATCGATGTGTGGGCTATGTATTTTTCCGAAATTTTTGGATGTGTATTGTTTACCTTGCGGAATTTTCTTTGAGTTGCTTCGAAGTTGTTGTCATGTTTTCTAGGTGTAAGTTTTAGAACTAATTTAAAAAAAAACATATGAATGTCAAAACACATGCATGATACCTCAATGATAGAGGATTTGGTGATGAACTCCGCTCAGTTGTGTGCCATGAATGGCAGCGTTTACACCCCTAGAAGACACAAAGAAACATTGATTTTCCTGTAAGAGGGTTGAATTTTTGTTTTTCAGGCCCTCGATCGAGGGTTTGTTAAACTCTCGATCGAGACAATTTTAAATAGCTCAATCGAGGTCTAGTCATTGTTAAAAAATCTTACAAAAGTGGTCGAGAATGAAGTTAAGCATTGATGGCATTAATGTCATTTCAACTACCTTCCTAACACCATTTCCCACCTGAATTCCTAAATAAAATATATATAAACATAAGACATAAACATCTTACTAATTTTATCATTCACAATTGGCTAATCAATTTGAAACAATGCTTGTGTTTTAATTATGCCAATTTAGCATTGTGTATTGTGTTTACATATTGTTGTAGATGTGAATTTGGATTGTTGATTTTGATGACAATGGGTAGCAAAAAGCGTTGAAGTAAAATATCTAGTAGGAATCAAATCAACACTGAAGAAATAAGAGAGAAAGATAGAGAAAGAAAGAGGAAAAAAAGAGCAATCTTGAGAGGAGAAGAAGTTGCAAATCAAGCTACGATGGGAGAATCAAATGCCATTGCTAACAATATTGGTATTTAATTTAAAAGTTATGCAATTTCATATTCATAACTATAATTTTTTTTTCCTAGTGATATAGTTCATGCGATTTCATTCATATTTTCCTATAATTTCATATTACATAATATATTTAATCTCATAGTGTTCTAGTTCATAATTTATATGTGTGTGTGTGTGTGTGTGTGTGTGTTAAATTGTTTAGAATGTAAATACAATTTTGTAATTGTAATTTTGTAAATAATTCATAAACTTATATAAATTGTACGTGCATGTTTGAATTCATATATATATATATATATATATATATTCATAATTGTATGTAAATTGTATAATTTCATATTCATATAATTTTATAAATTGCATATTCATATATTTAATTTCATAGTGAACTCTAGTTCATAATATATATATATATATGTGTGTGTGTGTGTGTGTGTGTGTGTGTGTGTGTGTTAAATCAAGTTTAGAATTTATTATAATTTTGTAATTAATTCATAAGGGTATATGTACATTGTATGCGCATGTATGAATATATATGTATTTATAATTGTAATTAAATTGTATAATTTAGTAAATTTACATATTCATATAATTTTATAATTTCATATTGCATAATATAGACTCACATATATATAATTTTTATGTAAAAAATTACAAAGATTGTTCTCAATGGGAGTTGATTGCACTCGTCATCATCGATTTTAATATTCAATTTTAATTTCATATTCATGTATATGAATATTTTTATAGTGTTCAAATTACAATTTTACATTACACTATGATAATGATGATAATTACATTACAATTACAATTACAAGATCACATTACAATTACAATTACAATTTTACAATTACATTACAATTTTAATATTGATTTAATTTCATATTCATGTATATGAACATTTTCATAGTGTTCAAATTACAATTTTACAAATTACATTACATAACATATTCAAGCAAAGATGCAGAAAAGAGTATTTGCTGTACTCCAGTGTATAAAAGTTGGATGGCACTAGGAATCCCTTCTATGAGGTCTTCAACAACAATATATGCGCTCATTCTGCCACATACAATGTGTTCATTGTTTTTTTTTTTGTAAGGAAGGCATGCTTGAAGACTTTAACTCTCAAAGTAGATATTGGGTGCATTCTAAAAAATATATAAGAAAAAATGATTCTAATTGTATAAATTGATAAGATTTCAACATCCTAGTTGAAACCAAATAGGCCTATCAGACTATAACATCAACCAAGTGAATCAAGGGTATTAATATAAACTTGAACATAATTGTATTCTAGTATATGATAATGATGATAATTACATTGCAATTACAATTACAATCACATGACAATTACAATTACATTACTATTTTACAATTACAATTACATTACATTTCAATCTTGTACAAATTACTAGGAATCATACTTAATAACCTAATTTACTTAATAACATCTGGATTGAGACATAAGTCTCATCCGCAACAACTGTGGGAAGTACTTGGGTTTTGTCCTAAAACTCATTATGAGGAGTACCACAAAGAACCCCGAAGTAGCTGGCCAATGAGAGGACCTGCCAAGCGAAAAGGGAAACGACCCCTATCGGATTGACTAGATTCCCACTTGTGAGGAAAACCAAAGAGTTGTCGTTTGTGGCCAAGCGCTTAGAAATTTTACCTGTGCCGTGAAGTGAGGGGTACTACCCCAATACTCAAGCCTGAGACAGCCTTGGTGGCCAAGTGACTACCATTTGACCATTAGGAAGCCGATTTAAACCGGGTTCCATATTCATCTCCAGTTACTACTACAGCCACCATTGTTTGCATTTATTTGTTAATTTGTTAACAAACAATGGCAATATGATAAACTTAAAATAAAATGTTATTCAAGATTGTATAATTTATTTCCTAATTTTTTAACTAACAATGGAAATATGATAAGTAAAATAAAATGTTATTATTGAGCTTGCATTTATTTGTATTTATTCTTGAGCTTGTAAATTTATTTTTGAGTTTGTATTTGTTTATTGCTAAATCCTGGCCATCCATCACAAGATCGTGCACCCTCTGATTTCTCAAGAGTAATTGGGAGCTTCAATGACATTGGAATGGATGCTAATTTTTTAAGAGGGTTGGATGATTCTACTCAAGAAGAGTTCGGGAACCCGACCCCTAGTCAAACAATCAGAGAGCATGTTAGTAACATAATCAAGTTGTACTTTGAACAACAATCAGTGATTACACAAGCTCAAATCCTACATGGATTGATAAAACACAAAAATTGAAATGTGCCACAAAGTTGTTGGGTTTTAAGGATGTTAAAAATAAAAATGCATGTGAGAATTTAACAAAAAATGTAACAACTGCACTATCTGCATTTGGAAAGTCAAGAAAAACTGATATCAGCGCTACTCGTAGGGAAATTACAATTGCTATTGTGGTGTGAAGCACCTCAAGAAATCGAATGGTCGCAACAATGTCAAAGCTGCTCCACGTTTCAAGAAAAACACTGCACAAATACACTAAATTCAGGGTAAAGATAGATGAAAACAATGAAGCTTCTTGTTGGGCTCTTATATGCAGAGAAGCATATAAAGACATGATGGAAGAGGGAATCATAGAGAAGGTGATAGAGTATTGGGACAACCATTCTCATGCTATACCAGATCGAAAACATGTCCTGCGACAACGTTCTGATAGAGGCATTTATAAGGATCATTGCAAGCATGTTATGGAGATGACAGGAGTTGCTTTGTTCGACGAATTCAAAGAATCAAATCCCGGTGTCTAGATCTCACTTACCATGTTCAGTAAGTTGAAACCATGGTATATTAGGCCGAATACGATTCAAGACACTTGTTGTTGTCGATACCACGTTGAATTCCAGTTATACTATGACACATTTGTGGATTTTTGCAAAAAAATTGGGATGGTGAACTAGATCGTCACATAGTGCAGGATTTTATTTCTATGATACTATGCAATAGGAATCCTAAAAATGTGTTTTTTAGTAAAAGGTGTGTAGGTGGGAGAATATGCCATGAATGTGGTGATTTGGTATTGTTCCATAGGAAGTTTCCTATCGATCCAACACACCCTGGATTTTCAAGTATCACAGTTAAGTGGAAGAGATATGAGTATGTCTCCATGAATCCATCATCTTCTTCACATGTTCCATCTAAGAGGATCGACTTGCTCGAGGATGATATTCCTATTTCAAACTTCATGGACAAGTTTCAAAGTCAACTTTACAAATACATTAAACACTCCCACAGGTCTAGAAGGAAAGCTTTAGAATTTAAGCATTCTCGTGAGGTTTTTGAGATAGGCACAATCCTATTGATGGTAGATGTTGCTGAGAATTACACATTTTCTCCTTAGAGAGAGATACAAAGTGAGTATTATCACTCCGACCAGGTGTCCATTTTCGTACATGTATTGTATAGACATGCTCAGTCGAGCATTGGTGGTAGGGATAACACTCCTTAGTCATGCGATGTGATCAAGGAATGTCATTTTTATGTTAGTGATGATCGTTAGCATGACACATTGTTTGTTCAACACTGCTTTGAGTTGATTTATGATTCATTAAAAAAGAATGGGGTTTCATTTATAGAACACTAGATTTGGTTAGATGGGTGTGCGGGGCAGTTCAAATCGGCACGACCATTTTATTGGTTGAGTCGTCTTCACAAAGAGACGATAATTCAACACACCTCGAGCTTTTTTGAAACAGGGCACGGAAAGGGTGAACATGATGGTGTAGGTGCATGCATGAAACGAGCACTTCGGAGGTACCAAATGAGTCATAGTGCATCTCGACTCAAGTGCTCAACATAAGTAGTTGATTGGTGCACACAAAATTTGGGTCGCCAAGGTCATGAACAAGCAAGGTTGGTGTGCAGGTAGGAAAAACCAACAACTTAATTGAAATTTAATAAATGTGTTTGTATTGTGTGTGTGTGTGTGTGTGTGTGTGTGTGTATGTGTGTGTGTTTGATGTTTGTTATTCGATGCAGATTTTTTTGGGATGTTTCCCTTGGCGATGTGAATAGATCCATGCCATGGTATTGTGAGACCATACCTAGTACGAGAGAACTAAATTTAGTTCGTAGTAAAGACATGGGCGACATATTTTCCATTGAAATGAGGAAGTATGCATGCTTCTATGAGTTTTGCATTGACGCTAATGGATTGGGGATTGATCATTGCGTGAACAATGCATATGTAAAACAATGGAAATATGTCCCTCTTAATCCAAAGGGGCCACATCCGATTCCGACATGGCAAGAGATGCACACTGACGAGGCAATGGTTTCACTAGATCATGATCGAGTTTCTGATTTGGTTAAGCAAGGTACATGATACTTGATTGAATGTTTAAGTCTCTAGTCCTATATATATATATTATTGTTTAATAATTGAAAATATTGATGCAGGTGATGTATTTGATGTAATTGCACCACCGGAAAATGTTGAGCATGTGGCATACTTTTTGATGTGGTGTACACAAATCCAAAGCAAGTTGGTGTGGCCCTATGTCGACAAAGAGTTCACGTACCAAGTTGGTGACCTAGTTGTGATGGGCCACTTTTTTGAAAAAGAGAGAAGAAAAGGTGACTATATTATTTACAGAGATTTCATGCTTGAAAATATATCTTGTCAGTACAGTCATTTGGTGGTGGCAGCTCAGATACATCTCATTGAAATCAAGGTGAAGAGGGGTGAACCAAAGAGATTGAAGATGTCAATAGCTAACCATGATCGTATTATGGAGATGTGCATTCCTATAACCCATTGGCCGGATGAATGAAAGTTATATGCCATGACATATAAGTTGATACATTGACATAGTTGCCATGCTTTTG